>JAAAKQ030285515.1:0-27336 GCA_010016005.3 Zanna intricata | reverse complement strand
TGAATGAAGTGTAGTCTTGTACAATCTCAGGTCGATCACTTCTGAGAAGTGTGGTTAATTGAAACCCAACCACCAAATAACACCGGTATTCACGATCTAGTATTCATATCCTTTTGCTTCAATCTAAAGAAACTTTAAGTCCATCCAACAATCAAACTAACTTTTAACCAGTGTAAAACGATATAATAAAAATGTTTATGGTTTTTCGTCTGAAGAAGGAAAATTAATAAACTAGAACTAAATGAAAATAATTTCACGGTCAAAAATTAAGACTTAAAAAAAAAAAAAAATTGGAAAAATAAACAATTAAGTGCGTTGAAAGCATCATATATTACTGTCCTACGGAAATAAGACAATAGATCAACATAGAATTAAGATACAAAATAACAAATCAAGTCATTGATACAGACATAAAATAATAAAACATTCAGAATTCGCTTAAAGAGTAGGTTATTAAATTGTAAGTATACGATTATACTTATGGACAGAGAAATTAACGTAGAAGTATTAAAATGAACAATGATAAAACAATAATGGCGATTATGATAAAGGGGAAAGGAAACTAGATCGGGCATATAATTAGAGAAAAATAAAAAATTACATAAAGAGTAGTGAAGGTTTTGATGAGACGAAAAGAAACGCAGGGAACTTAAACAGATGGAGACAACAATGGTGTCAGGGACCTGCCAATAGGCAGAACACCATATCATGATGACCAATACAAAGTATAATAAATACCTTTAATATGTATATCCAACTATTTTAGTCACACAAATGACTAAAACACAATATAGTACCAGTTATACTAAAGAGAAAATTAAAATATTAGTTTTTAACTCATATATATGTATACATATACTTAAATATATTATACTAATATATACTTAAAAAAAAAAAAAAAAAAAATTATTTCAGGATCTACTATTAATTATGTGATAAAATATGAAGTGTAAATAAATAAATATATTCATTATTATTATTATTATTTACTAAAATTAAAGTGGCTAAATATTTAAAAACTAGGAAGAACTAAAACCTATTGTAAATTTGAAAAAGTTAGATTTCAATGTCAAACAGTTCAGCGTTATACGTTAACAAAATACATTAAAGAAAGATAATTAATTATAAATTAAGATGTTTACTTATTGTAAATATTACTAGAAATACTTGATTTCATTCATAACAATTTAGTCAAAACTTTAAACGAATTCAATTATAAAGTTTTGTATTTTCTTCGACGATTGTTATTTGTTAAAATTATTACTTCATTAATCAGCCATATTGTATAAATAAAAAGAGAATTCAATTTTAAATGTAAGGGAGAAGATGAAATGCTATTTAAAAAATAACCCTCCCCCTTTATTACAATTTTAAAATATTTTAATGGAGTAAAAAACTTATTTTAAATAGTTAAGATCAGTTGAGTAAACAAAATCATATGAAATTTTTGATGATATTAAATAAACAAAAAAAACATTAACTTTTCTTTTTTGCCTGATGATATCGCCACATAAGCATGAAGCTTATGCGTGGGATATGGAAATATAGGGTATGAAAAATGCCATGCCTGACCGGAATTCGAACCCAGGACATCCGGATGAAAGGCCGAGACGCTAACACTCACGCCACGGAGGCCGACAATTCGTTTCCATTATAGGTTTATAAAACAGTGAGCATAAAATATTCTCAATTAATTAAGGACGCTTATGTGGTTCAAGTTTCATTAAATGAAAAAAAAAAAAAAAATTGTTTCATTTCTTAAAAATAGGTTTAATTTTGCTATTTTACCATTTTTATTTTGCATAATATACAAATGAAACAAGAAATGCGTCGATTTATAATTTGTGTTAATGGAACAACCTTCGAATTTCTATTCGGAGTGTTAACCCGAATTTTTTTCGCCATACATATGTTCTCCAATCCTTCGACGGTTTTACCCAGTTAATTTTACGCGAATAATAAAGACTGTAAATATTTAGTAACAAAAATTCAATGAAGACCATTATTATTATAAGAGACTAATTCACTATTACTAAGAAATGTTATACATAAAAAAAAAAAAAAAAAAAAAAAAAAACCAGCTAAAAACCTAGTGGACCCGTGCTGCTTTACAGGGTTATTATTACAAAGTTGTTACATATTTTTTAAAAAATCGGCAATATACTTATTCCGTTTACAATACGTCTTACCACTAATCCTTGCTTCTTTCATTCCTACCACAGGAAAAATGCGTTCTAAAATTTATTTTTCCAGTCCGTCCGTGCGTTCTACTGAACGAAAGGAGTTTTTTTTTTATTCTGCTTAAAACAGCTTCAAACTATGTCAAGCGTATGTCGTCGGACTTTCAAATCATGATAACTATTACAATAGGTCTTATGAAATCTACATAAAAAAAAAAAAATCATCCTGATTAGTCCGGTAGAACGCTCACCCGTACTGAAAATAGGTTTTCAGTTTATTATTTTGTAATATAAAAGACTATTATTTTAATCGTAGTTTATAAATCATTTAAAAATCTTATCGGTTCCGTCGAAAACATAATTTATTAAATTCAAGATTAGATAAAACTATGTATCACAATCTAATTCTTAATAAATTCGGAAAATAAAGACTTATATCTCAGAGTTAAGTGTATTTTTAAAAGTCAAAATATACCTTTATTCTGATAGAATCTTTAAGATAAAATAATCGATTATAATAATAATAATAATAATAAGACTTATTTACAATAAATAAATACATAAAATTTACAGGCGGTATGGAACATAGAATAGGGATGTATGAAAATAAAACTCTCACTGGGACAGATTAGACGAACAAACTGGTAAAAACGTGAGAATATAAATATTTTATAAAGTACGTGGATTTTAAATTAAACCAGTATGTACTCCAAGAATTTGATTTCTACCCGGAGCGATTAGATAATATCGGGAGTAAACTGTATTAGCCGATCAAGAGTTAGCATGTAAACGACCCGACAACGAGGGGGAAGAACGTGGCCGTCGTTTCTGCGGTGTACCTTCTTTTCATCGAACACAAAAATTAATTAATATGTACAAAGAAAAATCCTTATATTAATGAAAACAATTCGAAAATAATAATTACAATTACGTAAACGTAATTTGTAATAGTCGTCAGGTAAATAATCCTCGAACGAAGCTCTGACTAATTAATAATTAAGCATATATGTTTGTACACAGTTGAAGTAGCTATTAATTTTGTCTTGTGTAATTCTGTACCAACGTCATCAATTAATAACACATATCTTCATCCGATCTTAACTTCAAAGCTTCAAATTTAGGTTAAATCTCGCCATTCTGAATAAATCTTGAAGCTAACGATAACAGTATAGGGTACTATCTTATACAAAGGTTATTTACATCAAAATGTGGTAATAAAAATAAGTTATATATAGTGATTTAACAAAAAAATTAAAAACCTTGATTCAATGTCGTTTAAGTCAACAGTTAAAACAATGTCGATTTTTTTTCTAGCGACTACTAAAAATTATACAAAAGTACAGAATTATTAGGAATTTTAATTAATAAGGCTCGTCAAAAATAAATTAATAACAGGTAAAAGAATCCAATGTAAGTTACTCGAAAATGGCTAAAAAGATTGTTATTTTAGTAGATAATCTATTTTGTACCTGTCAATCGATAATAAAGGCATTTACTACTCAAAAGTAAAATATTTATTTATTTTTTTTTGTAAATCCATTAATATATTCTTATTTAACAAATTATATGAAAACATTGTCTATTAAAATTTACTACCGTAAAATTCTAATTAAAAAGATGTCAAAAATGGTTAAATTATATACAAATCTAATTAACGATTAACGACCTGAGGAAGGTAATTAAATCAGATATATATTTTTTTTACGTAATGTAAATAGTATATAATCCAAGGTCCTACAATATAAATAATAGATGTAACTACATTACAGATTAATAGAATTTTATTATTTTTTAAGAATATCTAACTTGTTAATCTATGGTTTTTTTTTAACTAGCAACGTTTTTAAAAAAGAATAAAACAATACTTAATTAAGATAAATTAATTTATCCAAAAAATACATTTTAACAAACAGTAATAATATATATATATATATATATATATATACACATTTTATTTAGTTCATGATATTTTAAACAAATTGATAAACCATAGGACTATATTTCTAAATATAGTGTCATTTGGGAAACGCTAAATAATTCCACCCAAGTAAAAAAAAAAAACATAATATAAATATTTTATACATATAACCCAAACAAAAATATTAAACTAAAATTATTTTTAAAAAATTTGCATGCATAACTGAATAAATGATAAAAGAAATATAATAACATAAAAAAAAACATAATAATCTTTGCAATAAAAAAATAATGAATTGGTAGCCCTTACGACATTTCCGAATAATTAAAATATCATTCTGTAAAAAAGGTTTACAAATTAATACTGTCCGAAGCATTTTTGGACAAAAAAGAAAGACATTTGTTCGAAAATCCGAAAGATTTTACTTTGCGAATTAAAAACAAAAATACACAACAATACGTTAAGAGGCTAACTAATTTTATAAGTAAATCAGTCATTAATACAACTTATTAAACGAGAAAATAATTCCTTAAAAAAGGGGAAAAATTACAAAAAAATAAATAAATAAATAAATAAAAGTTATCGAAAATAATTAATTAAGCTAAGTTTATTGTACAGCAGGTTCTTTTTATTTTATCACGATAAGACTCCAAAGTTAACACAAAAGATTAATTAAAGACATTACAAAGTGAAATAGACGAAAACGAAAGGTGCTATATTGTATTAATCATTAACAAAACTAACTTTAAAGCTACATACAGGAATATGATAAGTCGCCCAACAAACACGTATACTGAAGCTATTTAGAGTAAGATCAAATCGGATTAAAGTATAATCTAGCCGATTACAATTAATATAAAATAAAAAATATAATAAATTCAATTACTGCTAGAAATTTAAAGGAAGAAGTACAATACGTTTTTAAACACGTAAAAGGGCAACAAAATCTTTTTGATTTGAACCTACGCTGTGCGGTATCCCTTAAAACGTTTTTAATAAGTAACATTATTACCGTACGTGACATCGAGAAATATATTTCATTATTATTTTTACTACGTTATTCGGTTCGTCAAACTTAAATGTAAGTTTATACAACGGGCTACTGCTAGTTTACTCACTTCATACTTGATATATCCATAGATAATATAACACTAACGCGTAGAAAAAAAAAAAATAAATGGCACAAAATATATAATAACACTACTGGTACAAGTAACTAGTACGTCAAGAGCCGTGCACGATACTTACTGAAGGAAAGTGTAGGGTTCCTGCAAAAGTTATAAACACACAACAGAGACTCAAAATAAAGTTCCCAAAAATAATTGTGAGGCAGTGATGTTGAAGTTAAAAGCGTTGCCGCGAGGGTATCAAAATAAATCGCAGCGCGTAGAGACGCATACAACATAAGCAAGCGCGCCTGCTAGCCTTACCTATCCGTGATAGTTCGGCCGCGAGCGACGAAAATTTACGGAAACCTACGAACCGATAAGGGTGGGGGGTGGAACCACATTATACGTTACGTCAAGACTACAACAATTCAGCCGGCTAACTATTATTCTACAGCCGATGTTAAAAATTAATAAGTAAAAATTAAATAAAATTTTCGATATTAAATTATTAATAATGATAATTTATGCGAATCGATAAATTTATATAACTCTAAAAGGCGACGACGATTATTCCGAAGATAAGTTATTTTACAAATAATACGTTCTGTATATGTAAAATTAAATGAGTCGAATTAGTCTACGATATAATTTTAATTTCTACATCTAAATTGAAATCTAAATTAAGTCGATAATCGTATCGATTAACGCTCTTATCGAAATCCTAATTTGCAAAGTACAAAAAACAATAATATCACTTCTCTTTTAGTTTGTCGAGGTAAGGGTGTAGATATACTGAAACACGATTTACTTTGTGAGACAAAAGATTTAACGTAAAATATAAATTTAGTACGAAAACTAATAATCAAAACAATAACATTTAAAAATTAATATTTTATTTTTGATATTTTAATATATATATATCTATATATATATATATGTTTAGCATAAGAATAGGTTTAACATCGCTTACAAAAATAGGTTTTTAATAAAATTCTTTTTATTTTTTTATATTTTAATATCGCAAGGGATTATTTTTTCTGCTTCTCGAAAGGTAATCCCGTTTCCGAATACGGGAGATAGTCATGATCCGAGAACAAGTATCCCATAATTGACACACTATAGAATAAAGGCCAAGCTATTTCTCGTAGCCTTCTTCAGCTAACACATGTATTATTTCTTATCAATACATCAAATACGAAATGCAGGTGTTATTTTAACTAACCGCACTTTAAAATTATTACAAAAACGATTAAAAAAAAAAAAAAGGATTTCGGAGAAGCTAAACGAGTAAGGAAGCAAAGCCAAGATTTTGGGTACATCTAATAACAAGCCGAAGACGTTTTATAGTGCAATTTAACGAATCTGTAGGCTAGCTTGAGAGAAAATCATGGCAGGCCTTAAATTATTTCTGAACCATTGTTTAGGTAACTTGGACCACCGATTTCATATAAAAATTCATCGATTCGTCTAGTTGCCACCGCCTTAAAATTTACTTAGATATTTTTATACTTTTCTGTTGTCAAAAGATTTTATCAGTTTTTAATTTTTGTTAACACAATTCTTCCCACAATAATTTTTTTGAAACGAAGCTTTCTTAATGCAGGCTTCGGTATGGGGAGTCAACTGAGAAAAAAGGAGCGTCACGCGCTAGCTTACATAAAAGTTCATTCAAGAATCGTGTTCAAAGAATGATACTCTTACCCTTATGTAAACCGTTTTTGATCACGCTCATATGCAGATCATAGCTTGGATATAATCTTGACAGATTTAACAGATTGGATTTTATTGTTAGTTCATATTTCTTATAAAAAAAAAATGTTATCACTCGTGTATACTGCGTATACGTTATTTTGTACCATTAATTCATACAATACTATGTAAGAAGCTTCGCTTCCGTAGTGTGTCCACGCACTGACGCACTCGTTTTAATTTTTTTTTTTTAAGATAGTATTGTATATCGAGAGCGTTTGGCTATTCAATAATAAATACTCGGTCATAATTATTAACGAGGGCAGATCCAAAGAGATACAACTGAAATAAACGAGTACAAAATTTATTCAAATTACTTTCGATTGCATAAAATAATTATGCTTACCTGTTACTTACATTTGACATAATAAACAAGCCGTTTGAAATGCTCCCAATAGTGGATAGTTTTAAAAGATCTGCGCTTAAACATTTAAGACCACGTTTGTGATTCAGTCACACATTTTCAAATCCAGATCTACGAGATTGGTCTCCTTAACCACTGATTTATGTTTGTTTGTAAAACTGAAGGAAAAACTTCCGCGAAAATCATTTTTATCGATCGATAGTTATAGAGCGTTTTATGCAGAGGATAATTTAAAACACGTCTCATTTAGGTCAAATTTTTAAATCGGCTTGGGATTATGTAAAAAGAAAATTATATATAATAACTTACACGGAAATCCAGTTTGCTCTTTGAAA
Source organism: Zanna intricata (assembly GCA_010016005.3). Taxonomy (NCBI): domain Eukaryota; kingdom Metazoa; phylum Arthropoda; class Insecta; order Hemiptera; family Fulgoridae; genus Zanna; species Zanna intricata. The sequence continues at coordinate 19,681 of JAAAKQ030285515.1, read as the reverse complement.
TCTCAAAGTACATGGGCATCTAAAGTAAAAATTAACATTGGAGTAAACCTAATATATTATTAATGTCCATCTACGACACAAGGAATCAAAGCACGACTCACCGTACAAAAGTTAAAGCACCGGTGAGATAGCTTCTCCGTGTTTCACCAAAAAGGAAAAATAACTAAAGTCACTTTAATTATTAAAAGATTCATCTGTAATAATATTTCCGAATTACCAAAGTAAAAAAAAGGTGAGGGTGTAAGTTCATTTGAATGTACACAATGTAAAGATGTTCGTTCTATCAACCTACATCCACGAAAAAGAACCGTCACCAGTTTATAAATGAAATGAGAATGAATGTTGACTCACGAATGATTCATACAAACTTTCACAATGGCTAGAGTCGACTGTCATCAAATACGAAGTTACACAGCTAATTAAAAGTAATTTAAGTGTATTGTTAATTTCTTAATTTCACTATAACGCAAATGAAATAGTTCTTTCGCGTGAAAAATTGCGTCGTAATCAACTTAAATTATTTTTTCTTAAAAAAAAAAAAAAAACACCAAATTTTCAGAAAAAAAAATAAAATACGCTCAATTTTTTCCAGTTGATATTTGGAGAACAACATGAAGCTTTGAATATAAATTAATTAAAATTTGGTTAAAACAAATAATTATATTTAAAATTAACATAAAGATCTCTTTAAACAATAAAAACAAATTACCGTAAGAATTTAATGCAGAGTACATAATGTTAACAAGCGATTCCGTACTGGTGATTTCCGTTATACCGATATCGTTGATGGACAAATATTTTAACATACGGTACCACTTGTCGATACTAAAGTTTGAAGTTTGCATGGAATGTAATAATAACAACACACAAAACCATAAGTAAGATATCACATGACTTGTCAGAGAACGAGTGCTGAAAATAATTTTAACAGTTCAACGACCAAATTCAGTTAATATTTCTACCTAATCTTCAAATTAAAACTAGAAAAAAATTTCACTCAAGTAAATTTAATTTTGAAACAATAAATTAACCGAACTGACATAAACCGATTATATATAATTCATTATTATATATTTTAATCGGACTGAAAAAAAAAGAAGGAAAGATTAAAGCAAATCTGTAATACTCGGGTTTAAGCAAGTCATTAAAACCGTTAGATTGCGTATTTTCAACGTACATTAAACCAAAATTCACAGAAAAACAATCAAAATTAATGATAATTTCTTTTACATGAACAAGATTCAAGGTTGTCAACTCCATTTCAGTCGTCAATATTTTGAATTATTTTCTTCCACTAAAACTCCCAATTCATAATTTTTGTAAACTCCAAAAATAACTCTAATAATATAAGCATATCTGGGAATAAATAATACCGTACAAAATGAGTCGCTATATAGCCACTATAAAATCAAAATGTAATACATGGTTGCAATACGTTGCACAACAGATGGTTATTTTAATTGGATATCGGTGTTAATTTATTAAGTTATTATCTCTCACCTATAGTACATTGATAATAAAAAATAAAATTTAAGATTTAAAACACCCGCGACGAAAAAACCTTAAATAATTAAATAACTATAATTTTATCTTATAATCCTCTATGACATTTGAGATTTTTTTTTAAAGAAAATAAAATTTAAGATTTTAATTAACTGTTGCGCGTGACTGTTGTAACTATGATCTATCTATGCAGTCTACAGGTCACCGCACGCCGATCAATCAAAATCTTACATTTTAGCATCTTAAAATTAATATCACAACGTCACATAGGATTATAAGGTAAAAATACAGTTACTTAATTATTTCACGTTTTTAACGTATTTTCATCGCGGTTGTTTTACAATTTTTAATTGTAATTCTTATTTATTAGCTTTTAAAGATTAGTAGACCTGCACCAACAGTGAACGTTTATAGGCTGATGATGACGATTATGAAAGTTTAGTATATTTGACCAGCGCAAATTATTTAATAATCCATACAATTCTGTAATCTCTCTCGAGTTAGGAAGACTTAAAATCATTCAAAAGCTGTTTTGAATAAACACATCTACTGCAGCACCCCCTGGCGGCTTATAACCATAAAACTAACCTAGGAACCTGCTCTGTGGTGATACTTATGTACTGCAAAAAAACCGCGACAAAATCGGCCCAATCGTTTTAGAGAAACACATCTACTGCAGCGCACCATGGCGGCTTATAACCGTAAAGCTTGTATAAGAACTTTCTCTGACATGATATCTATGGAATGCAAAAACCGCATCGAAATCGATCCGATAGTTTTTAAGGAAAATGGTAACAGACAAACACACAAACACATACACGACCTCTTACCCCAAACACATAACATCCCGTCTCCGTTCCATCATGGGTAAAAAGTACTTTTATTTAAATTCTGCATGTGACTGATAAGACCTAATTTATTTTTGATCAGATCTAAGTTTAAATTATACTCGTATTCTAATTTTAGCTTTTGTCGATCGAGTAAGTTACAATATCTGTAAACTATATCGAACGACATCGATTATTATGATGCCATAAAAACATAACAAATTGTCTTTTAAAAACTAAAATGAAAGGCATAATGAAAAACTTCAGGGAATTCTTAAATTTCTCTCCCAACTGAATTGTGTACAATAAAATATCATATTATCTGTTCATAGAAAGTATATTAGCCATTTACGGTTGCACTTAAAAAAAATTAACTTTAAATTAATGTCCTTTGGCCGATTACATCAAGGAAGAAATTAGAGCAAATATATGTCTTTTACCATTAGAAGGGATGAAACAGGCAAGGGAAAATGCAGCAGCGATACGGAGAGCAGTTTGAGTGGAAGCAAGATCTATGGAATAGATTGAGCGCTTTAAAAAAAAAGTAGGATTTCTCTGGATTTTACATACTGTATATGCAGGAATGTTTATAACAATATTCTGGGATATGAAAGCTCTAGTTATTATTCATTTCACGTCAAAAGCTTTTTAATGATTTTTTTATATCTAACCACTGGTCATCACTAAACAATCTTTTTATATGTCATTTAAAAGCAATTAATTACCTAAAATAAACAAAAAAAATATATAAAAATTCATGATACTTTGAGAGAAATTAGTTAACTGCAACCTGTTATTAATTAATAACAGTTTACAACTTTTAAATTTTTCAATGGTAACTTTTTGTTAAAATTTTATCAATGAAAAAATGAACTACAACTTGGTGGAATATTCCTCCTTTAATTTAAAAGAGTAACTGGGGAATATAAGTAAGAACAGGCTATTTGAAGCACGTAGTTGCAATGTGTGGGCGATGGAGTTGCCACTTCCCGACGCCGGGAATGTATATCAAATATATTTTGGCATTACTTAAAAAATATTTTATTAATAACTAACATAATCTTAATTCGGTAACAAAAATGCAATTCTCTGATATTTTTTGAAATTTTTCCTGATTTTTTTCTAAAAATTCTTCTCAAACTTTTCTTGATTAAATTTATATTTCCTGGCTTTTTCTGTCTGTGGGAACCATGTTAAAGTGAAAGTACCACCTACTCTAGTATAGATACGTTTTTTTTAATGATTAATTCACTACATAAGTTAAAGCTTGGTATGTAAATATTAAATAGAAATTTTGTAGCAATTGAAGAATTCCAGGCCTTATCGGATTCGAGACCGATATCTCCCAGATAATAGGAACTTTCGCAAGGAGGACGCATTTTAACCAAAAATTAGGTTATTCGTAACGTAAATCAGTCCAAAGTAAGTCCTTATTAGCAGCTTATAGCTCATGGGATAGTTTCACATTTTGGAACTATCCCATGACGTTGGTGACGTTGTCCCATGATGTTGGTGACTTTTTCGGGGATGGCTGAGGCTTATCTAATACGAATCCTGTCTTCTTTTGGGTAGTATTTTAATTTTCAGGTAAAAATGTCCCAATCCCCTCAAGTTTTACTGGTTGGATGGATAAAAGCTGCCTGAAGGGGCCTAGAGCTTTCTTTTGAGTGGTAGTTACATACACACAATCCTAATTCCTCTTAGAGGAATTAAGAGGAAGATCGTTTTTTTTAGTACTCATCCCTTCTTTTTATCCATCATTTCTTTCTTCCTTAATCTAGAGTCTTCGGGCAGGAGTAATCCTGATACTCATGGTGACCTGTAGATTCGAAGAATCTTTGGTATGATCTGGTGTGGCCCGAGTGGTGCTTCCTGCCGGGGAATCTGTATCCTGTCAAATAATTGCACAGTAAGTCTAATAATGAAAAAAAAAAAATACGTATAAAAAGAAGTTATTAAATATCAACAGGGTGAACGGTGAATAACAAATTACGTGTAATTTACTACCATCATTTTTTTTTAAACTATCTTTCTATAAATTTAATTTAGAGTTTTGGAATAGGGTTACATTTGGGTTCATGAACAATACATTTTTTGATTTTAAATATAACTTGAAAGCTAATTATTTTATTCCACAGACTAATGAATACATGTATACCACGCGGTAGTTTTATTACGAAACCTACATCGAGATGTTGCACTCAGTAACCGGTCCGAAACCTAATTCAGTACCTTAATAGCGATACTAATAACAGTTTTCACTCAATAACTACAACAGACAACATACTTGTTTTGCATTCAAAAGAACACTGAACATGTAATCTCGATCCTGACCGCCGTTAAATCATGATGCTTTTAATAACGTACATAATACATGAATTCTAAAGTAGCTACAATACAAAAATATTATTCTACTTCCATTTCAACTACACTGATTATGTAGTATTAAATGCTCGTTAACTATTTAATATTCATTTATTTATGCCCACACAAACAATACTTGTAACAAATGAATGAATAAATCATTATTAGTCGTGGAGATTCTATTTATGCGATATGAAATGGAGAAAATATTAAATTTTAACTGTTTTTTTTTTTTTAATTAATAGAATAAGAATTCATTTGTGAACAATTAAATCGAACAAAATAATAATTCTTTTGAAAATCTTTCCGATCCTGAATCGAGAAATAAATTTTATCCGAAATAAATCTAATGTATACATATGCAAAGACACAAATATCAATAATTAAACCATTGTTGCTCCTTATATTGTATATTAGAGTAATAAAAAACGACGAATAAGCGGCAGGGAATTTACAATAAATAATTTTCATAATCTAAACAAGTTACAGCAATGTAAAGTTCAAGTACTATTTTTTTTATGCTCACAATAAAATTTAAGTTTACAAAATATAAAATCCTTATGTTTGCGATCGTAAAAAGAAGGACTGATAAAAAAGTAAAACAGTACGACGGCAAATAAGTTTAAGCGCCTTCGGCATTTCGTTTGTTTTTTTGACTTGAATGTTGCAAATCTGCCAAGAAGGTACAGCAGAGTGTAGTGTGTAGCAAATCATTGGAGAGTCTGGGGATGGCCGGCCAAGGTTCCAGGCCTTGTAGTTATTATTGGCTCTAACCATGGCAGGTGACTCAACTTTAACATGGCCGACTTCAGCGAGTACAACACTAAAACTAACACACAGACACACACACACACACACACACACACAAAGAATGAGAGAGGAGAGGATGAGATCTACGGGAGAGTGTTATGAAGAGTTGGGGGAATGTAGCGAGATGTTTCTTAATTCTTCTCACATTTTTGTTTCAGTGACACTTTACTGTAACATTAGTTATAAATTACGAGTAGAAAGAAAAAAAAAATTATATATACTTAGTATACATATATACTCTGAAATGTTAGTGTATACATAGATATATCTCCTTTGTCTCTAGCAGAAAACATACTAAAAAAAAAAAAAAAACAGTTAACATAAGTTATTCTATTAAAAAAAAAAAAAACGTAAAAAGAAAAGAAGGAAAATAGATTTAATAAGCTTCTTGTAATGGATCATTGCTCACTTTAAGTTGAAAACATTTACACACCGGAGTAATGCATTTTTTTAAACTAGCGCATGCAGTTTTGGGGTTGTTGTATCCAGTGTTAAGAATCGTACTGTTGCCAGACAATGACTCATCAACAAACAGTTCCCTAAGAATTCACGACATAATAACAAGAGCTCTACTTCGACTCTTACATCTTTTAATTTTAATTACTAGCTTTTTACATTATTAAAATGTTTTCTTTCTATAAACTTTCAGAAGCAAAAAAGAGGTCTTGAATAACCTTGAGAATACTAACAATGGAAATCTCAAGACAATGGTCGATAAAAAGTTTGCGGACGTTGCGAAACCCTACTCGATTTACTATACTACAAAGGATCATCGAGTATAGTACAGACGTTGACATTTTTTATGTCCATCAGGCATCGAGTCGAGTAAAGTCATCTAATAAAAGAACGTGTGCGTTTGTCGAACAGTGAAGCAATTTTAGACCCATAATGAAATTTTTTAATAGATTATTACAGTAATAAGTTGGTATTCACAGATTAATATTTCTAAAACTTTATTCTACAATGCAGCTATATACTGATTAAATATTTTTTTCTTTAAGCTAGTTTATAACTGCCTATAGATACTAATACTCAAGTGTAGAAAATTAGATAATAGATGAGTTTAATAAACACTTAATTAAGAAATAAACATATTTTAATTTTCATCAAAATCACGAGCAGAATTTTATTTTAAATTCAGATTTGAAGTACCACATTATACTGGTTGAGCTCATCGTTCAAAACTAGGTTTTGAATCTAGTTAAGCTGCTTACCGTCTAGACTATTATTAATTTAAATACTACTAGCGACTTCTCTCCCTCTACGAATCGTGAGACCTTGCCGATGGTGAGGGAGCTTGAATGCTCAATGATAAAGAGTAGCTGGATTGAAGGTTATCGAAAAGCTATCTGTTCAGCGTCAGATTAAAGAATGATTCCTGAAAGAGGGCAGCAGCTTTTTCAGTAGTTGTTAACGGTAGATCAGGAGTATTTAAACGATCATATTAACATCACTCAATCTTCTGACTAGTGCACAGCTGAAAGCAATGGAAAACTACGGTTGATTTTTTTCCAAGAAAATATAGCTCTCTGTATTTTCACAAAACAAAGACGGAGGCGTCTTCCTTGGTAAAATATTCTGGAAATAAACTAGTCCCCCGTTAGGATCTCCGCTTGGGGACTACTAAGAAATGGGTCACCAGAAAATAAAAAATAACATTCTATGAGTCGGAGCTCGACTCGTGAATGTTAGAAGTCTAAAATACTTGGTAGGTTAGAAAATTTAAAAAAGAAAATGGATCAATTAAATATAGATGTTGTAGGGTTTAGCGAGATTTGGTGGGAAGAGGAAAACGCCAAATGGTCAGATGATTTTAGTATTAACTTGGCGTCAAATAAAGGGTAGGCAACAGTTGGTTTCGTAATGAACTAGAAGATATAATAGGGAAGAGAGTATAATATTTCAAAAAGGTTAGCGATAGAATCATTGTAATAATGATAAAATCAAAACCTAAGCCGACAAAGATTGTTACGTCTAGATGCCTACAAGCGTCCATGATGATGAGGTAGAATGTGTATACGAAGAAATTGACGAAGCAATTAAACACATAAAAGGGAATGCAAATTTAATAATAATTGGAGATTGGAATGCAAGCATCAAAAAAGGCAAGGAAAGAAATATTGTGGGTGAAAATGGGCTGAGCGAAAGGAATGAAAGAGGGGACCGACTTATTGAGTTTAACACGAAGTATAATTTCGTAATTGCCAACACTCAGTTTGAAAATCATAATAGAGAAATATACACATGGAAAAAACCTGGTGATACTGCAAGGTATGAAACAGATTATATCACGGTTAAACAACTATTTAGAAATAAACTCCTCGACTGCAAAGCATATGCTGGAGCAGACATTAATAGCGACCATAATTTAGTGATAATGAAATGTAGATTGGGGTTTAAAAACTTGAAGTAAAGGTATCAGATGAATCGGTGGAATTTAGAGAAGCTTGAGGAAGAGGAAGTAAGGAAGATTTTTGATGGGATATTGCAAGAAGACCGAGTAAAAACTATAAGGTAGAAAATACAGAAGAAGAATAGGAGAATGCTAAAAAGTAAATTCTTAAATCAGAAGGCAAATTTAGGAACAGCAAAGAAAGGAAACGTTGGATATCAGAGGATATATTGCAGCTGAAGGAAGAGAGTAGAAAGTATAAGAATGCTAGTGACGAAGGTAAAAGGAACTATCGATAATTAAGAAATACTATAAACAGGAAATGGAAATTAGAGAAAGAAAAGAGGATTAAGGGAAAAGTGTTCAGAAGACGAAAGAGAAATGATCATTGGTAGAATAGACGGAGCATACAATTTTAACGCTCAGATTAATAATAGAAAGAAGATTAAAGAAAAACAAACCAACATACATGGCTTTTATAGACTAAGAAAGACATTTGATAGACTGGAATAAAATGTTCAGCATTTTAAAAAGTTTATTTTTTTGTTCAGCATTTAAAAAAATTTCGAATTGCTGATGATACAGTAATTCTAGCTGAGAGTAAAAAAGATAAAAAAAAAAAAAATGAATGGCATGGATGAAGTGTCCTACGTAAGAATTACTGCATGAAAATAAATAAAAACAAATGGAAAATTAACAAAATGAAATGCAGTAGAAGTACTGTAGATGGATCACTAAATATAAAAATAAGAAGAAAAAAGATTACGGAGCTAGAAGAATTCTTTTATTTGGGAAGTAGAATTACTAAAGATAGACGAAGCAGGAGCGATATAAAATGCCGAAAGCACCGGCAGAAAGAGCTTTAGGGCTAGAAATTTAGAAATATAATTTACTTGCATCAATAATTAAAATTATTTAAGTCAGGAAAACGTTTTTGAAGTAGCTTTATACTAAAGTGAAACTTGAACGATTGAAGTACCTAAGAAGAAAAAATTAGAAGCTTTTGAAATGTGGTGCTAAAGGAGAATGTTAAAAATCAGATGGATGAATAAAGTGACAAATGAAGAGATGTTGCGGTAATTTGATGAAGAAAGAAGCATTTGGAAAAATATAGTTAAAAAAAGAGATAGACGCCTGGCGTACATGGTAAAGGATCCTTGAATTGTCGCTTTGGTATGGAGGGATATAGGTAGATGGGAAAAATTGTGCAGGCAGGCAACGTTTGGAATATATAAACAAACTTAGGGATGTAGGATGTAAGGAGTATACTGAAATGAACTACTGGCATTAGATAGGAAATCTTGGAAAGCTGCATCAAACCAGTCAAATGACTGAAGAAAAAAAAGCGGCTTTTAATATTCGAATTATCATTATAATTTTTACTTGGAGAACTTTTCGTACGCTTATTTATCTCCAAAGAACCGACGTTAATTAACTTAAGGTACCAGTTTCAACGGATTATATAAAGGTCCTGGATATTTCTCATCCCACAACTTTTGAGATGGATAATAGTTTTTTTGAAGGGCGGTTTCTAGACTGTTCTTAAATAATTTTTAAGGATGTATAGGAAACGCGATTTGTTGCTACATATAAATGAACTAGAAAACGCTCATTCCGGAATGGTTCTTCCATCCTGACTAAAAATAACCCGATCTCCTGAACGATTGCGAGTAACATTGCATACGCTGCCAAGCGGAGACCGATATAATCCTTCGGGCAAGACTGTTTAACCCGTTTCGCGGTCCTTCTCTGGGTACTAATATTTCCCAACATCCTCCATTTCCCTTATTCTTGTAAACTACCTTTTCGGAGCTTCACTCTGAATTTTCGTTAAACAATCACGAACCGCTGTAAAAACATAGGGATTTTTACAGGATCATCCTTTAGTTTACCGTAGCTCGGAAGGAAGAGACTACTCTGTTAACATATTGAACATTCTTACACAGATAAAAATGTCATTCGTGGCATTTACATCGGTCATTCTGACGGAGGCCAAGCTGTTAACGAAGAAATTTTATTAAGTCTGTGGGTACAGAAGATGACCTCCGGTAAAGCCCATCTGAGCTAAGTACGGAGGTGTGGCGTTGCGACCGGAATCGTCAAATGGCGGGATCTTCTATTTTGGGGTCAGGGTAGAATGGATGGACGATCACTGATGTTTAATTACTACAAAATAGATTACTTCATAAAAACCTTTAAAACAATTTGTTTTCTCATTCTACGTTTGGTAAAATTAAACTTCTTACACTAAATTAAACTTTCATCGTTTGCGCTTTGATGTGTGTCTCACATACATACTTCCGAAGATCGATAAACTACTGATGAACACACTGCATTGTACAATTACAAACTTAATTACAACATCAAAACGGATTGTCTTTTTTTTTGTAATTTCTTTACATGAGACAATAAACTAAAATAGGTTTTGATTATAATAACTCCATTAACAAAATGTTAATGGGATTAATTTAGTAAAAAGAATTGAAAATTTAAATTGAAGAATTTACAATAAATAATTTTCATAACAAGTTGCAGCAATGTAAAATTCAAGTACTATTCTTTTCATGCTTAAAATAAAAACTAAGTTTGTGATCGTAAAGAGAAGGATTGATTATAAAAACAGTAGGACAGCTTGGAAGTTTAAGCGCCTTCGGCATTTCCTTTGGTTTTTTTTTAATTTTTATTATTTACTTGAATGTTGCAAATCTGCCAAAAAGGTATAGCTGGGCGTAGTGAGTAGCAAATCGTTGAAAAACTATCGTTGACCTAACTCATATAAGAAATTAATTGATGAAATCGGTTATAAATCGATATATAGAAATATCTGTGAATTGTGGAAGTAGGTACTGTAAACATAACTTTACAGTTCATGCAACCCGCAATGAAAGTTTCCATTCATTAGATGCAAAATCTAAAAATTTATCGCATCACAAAAAAAAAAAAAAAAAAATCAATTTTTTAAGTTTATTATAATTTAAATTGGTGAGCTAAATTTTGAGAGGGTATTTCATTCAAGAAAGATCAGATTACAAACTGAGGAACAAATCGATGAAATCAAAACTTGTAAATAAATATTTAATCTTTAAATTATTTAATCGCATTGTTTTTAAATTAAATTTTAATTACTCGCTGAGGAATTAATTAACATCTAACAAAATAATTGTTAGATATAAAATGTATTAAATTTGAATATAAAATATAGACAAACAAACGTTTGTTGAGTAAATGAACAACAATAAATGCATAAACGTATGCCTAAGTTGAATAAAATATTTAACGAAAACCGTTCTGATGAGGAATGACCACAAGGAAAGGATTTTTCTCTCCTTCCAGTCATTAAACAACACATTCATGGATGCCTACTGGTGGAACAGGAAAAGAGAGGGGAACAGCGAACGAGAAGTGTTAAAACACCGACTTGACAGTACAGCATCGGCCATATTGAATTCCACCACCAACAAGCAAGCAAACTTGCAAACCTAACTATACGTAAAAAAAAGAGGTGGGAAATCCGGTATTTTAAATCGTGTAGTTTCAGCTTCCATATTTTATAGGACATTATTATTATCATCTAGTGTTAGACACCACTGCTGTAAGTAATCTGTGTATTACTGCATATATAGATTTACACAGTATATCTGTAGATTTAAGGTGAACACACTTAAAATGTTTTCGCTAGTTCGTATTATCAGAATACAAACTATTGTGAAAAAAAAAAACCGCGTCTTTTCACGAAATAATAAGATTAAGAGAACAATCAGGGGCAAAATCACAAAGTTCTTTATATACCATATTAAAAAAAATTTCATAAACTAACAATTATCTACAATAGTAATGAATAGTTTCAATTAATGGCAAGGTTTTTGATACGGTCTAGTTAAAATTAAAACAATAAAAATCGTAAGCTCCATTCCTATGATACTTTTTTTTAAAAAAATGAAAAATATACATATTTCGAGAACGGTATACAAGTATAAATAAATTAAGCTACAACGTGCAATTTACACATTTTGGCGGCACATACTGTCCAATAAATCTATCGCGCCGACATTAGTAAGACGACGCGGTTAATTCAAACATTAACAAAGTACATAGACGATACAGGTATTCTAATATAACTAATCCGACAATAAATGTAGCTATACTACAAACAATAAAGTAACAGTCCTATATCTATTTCTTATATTTAAGAAAGGCTTAAACAAATATGTTGAAAATTACAACTCTAATCCGATCGATCATAAAAAAAGTAAATTTCAAGCAATTCTATCACAAAAACAAACATAAAACAAAAACTTTAGTAAGTATATCTGAATATTGAATTGTAAAATCAGGTTTACATATATGTTTTTCGTTGAGTAAACCAGATTCGCGACATAAAAATGAGCTATAGCAACACATAAACTTATATCTATGTGAAAAAATAACCCCACACTTTAATTAAATAGTAGCAGGTGATTTCTCCTTCGGATAAATATCATTCTGCTCACCGACCACTGCTGTTCCTTATTTTTGATCGCTTCCCGGAATCAGTAATTTGAGGCCGAGTCAGATATCAGACAATGAGCAACTGATCTTGCGGAACGCGTGCTGTTTGCAAATGTTCGTTTAAAAACGCAGAACGTAAACGTTCTGTTTAGGTTTAAACGTTATAACGTTTAACTTTCCGATGATGAAGTCCAAACACGTACATACATAAGGTCATATTTTTAGAACGAAACTGACAGGAATGAAAAGGCATAGTAAAGGAATAAAACTAAAAGAAAATGTATAATTAATTATACTAACAAAATGTATTAAGAAAGACAAAAGACGGCATAATTCATAGCACGATCAGGAAATACCCACTTGGACCACGAATTAAATTTTATAATGGAAAAACCCCAAACTTTCAGTGTAAGACGCATGAGTTTAGTTTATTTTTTTTTTGTTCGATTTTATAAATGAAAAATTATAAGATCGTCATATCTTAATGATCTTCTAAAAAAAAATTAGTAAATAAATTTACAAATTAATTTAAATAAAAATCAAGCCTGAAGTCTGACAAACAATAGCCTATGTACAATTTTCTTATTTGTTAAAACGGTCAATATTCGAGTGTGTGTGTATATACATATGAAATGGCATTGTGGGGGAAAACGTAACTATTTATAATTTAAAAGGAAACTGTATAAGACGCTAAGACATATTACAAATACATACAAACATGGACACACAAACTCGCATACAAACAAAGGCAGACAGGGAGGAGGGTGAGAGGGAATTAATGCGAGCCGTAGGGCGGTAGAAGATTAGAATCGGTAGCGTAAAAGAGAAGAGTAGTTTCAGTAACTCCTTGGGGACAAAGAACAGGCAGGAGAACGGAGATCCGAGGAGTTATCAATTAAAACCGAAGAACAGGAACACAAGTAGTTAGTACGGTGGAAGGGAGGAGTCGAAGCCACGTGAAGATCAAAAATAGCAACTTACAGCCCTTGGCACGAGCCCCAGTACAATCCGTTCCAATAAAAACTGAGCACCGGACAACTGCGCACTCAAAATAATTTGTAAATAAGCACAAAATAATAGTAGAATCTCAACGCAGACTGTACGTATACTAAACAAATACAAAAAAAAAAAAAAATTAAATAAAAAGAAGAAATCAGTATTGTTAACATATGAACCTCATTTACAGCATCAATTGCAATACATAAACTCGTTTAACATAATTTCTTATGTTTTTACAACAAAATCTAAGACGCAATAAAAGAAAAGATTTAAAAATATATATATATATTTATAAACATTAAGTTTCAGCAACAATCATAAGACCCAAAAAATTAACTTTCTGAACTATCTCGGCTAATATTAGAATTACAATTGTTGTTACAGAAAGCTTACGCAGAATTATAGGTACCAGATTAAGTAATAAATAATAAATGAAAGATTCTGCGGCTGTCTTACGAAAGACATAAAATACAATAGAATTTTACGATTAACTGGATCGTGCGCGTAATAAATGAGTCGTAGAACTCCATTTATGCGCATAAATTTTTAGCTATCATCAAACTACGGAAACGAGATATCTGGGAAAACCCGATCGGAAAGCTTTCATAGTTTTTGTACAAAGTTCCGATTTAAATGCTTTGAAGTATAAAAACAAAAGGCAGAAGTTTTATTTAAAAAATCAGTTCGTCTTAGATAAACAAAAGTTTGCGGCATAATTTATAATCGCTGGAAAAAAGCAACCCGAGTAGAAAAATTTGCAACCAAGTTAGAATGCGAACTGTTGAATAAGCGACCCGACATATTCCTTGAATTTTATTTAATTTATAAATCATATTTACTAATTTTAAATTTTACATAAAAATAATAAAATATTTGTTATCCTGTGTAAAAATGTAATCGGACATAAGGAAAATTTATTTTTGCAACACGTAATTATTTGATACGATATTACAAGAGCTCTACTGATCACAAATTTACGTCATCCGATTCAACCTGTTATCATTTCTCATGAAAATATATCGATTCAAAAGATTAACAGCGTAAACTGACGTTATTATGTAAAGGATTAACAGATCAAATAAAAAACACGAATTACCCAACACTTACCAAACATCACGCGTATTTTAAGATCAATTCCATCCCCATTGGGAACCCGTCTCAAACCACAGATTTCAGGATGGAAGCGATCAAAGATAAGAAAAAGTATAGGTCGGCGAATAGAATGATTTATACACAAGAGAAATCATACATAATTCAATTTAAAGGTTAAATTTGAGCTACATCCCGGCATCGGGAGCCTAACACGTTCACAACCCCTCAGAAGATCTGATCATTTTAAACCGGGATGGAAACAGATATAATGAGACATTATTTCATTAGCTTTCCAACGATTTACATAAGCCGAATGAGAACTGAATCAGGCTTCCAAAACTAACAGTTCCATCCATTTCCGGAATTGTGGGACGTGGTAAAGGTATAGTACTGAATTAAATCTTCACCGGAAAGGTCTAGTCGGTTGAATGGTGAACCTGACCGAAAACGATTGTGTTTGTACGACCAAAAGCTTCTTTTTTTTTTTAACATTTGACTAACATTTTTTTCTTAAAACAATAATAAATTCTTTTTCTTCCGGTAACTAGCTATACATTCTACAATGGAAATACGTACTGTTATGTAGCTCAATAAAACATTATTGTTCCCATAAAGCTGTTCCTGTTCTGGCAAACGTACAGTGATGTCCAACGCTTTCCAATACCTCCTAGTAGAGATCCTCTGACTATTAGTATTTGATAGATTGTTCTTTTATAATCCATTCTTTTTCCTAACGATTATATTCTCCTTCCATAAGACGTTTTGCATTTTGGTAATCTGCTCGTTAAATTCGTGCGTGCTATTAAAAATATTATCCGAAAAGTCAACATTCGAAAAATGTAGCAACAGCGTTGATATTTTAATGATGTGTAAGCGATTCTGCGTACAGTTTTATCCGACGAATTGTTTCGTATTCAGCGGTAACTGTACAACAACTTAAATCTGGCTATTATAAGTGATTTTATAATTCATAAAGCTGGGATCCTTTATTTTTTTCATATATACATACATTGATGCTGTAATAACAAAAAAAAGAGCAGCCCAGTTATTTAGCTGTGTGTTTAGGTTAAACAGATTTAAAGGTAAGTGACCTTATTTTCTGGTTTTACCAATATAACAAATAGTTTTTGAGAGACTGATAATAAAAATTTAGGACAGAGATAAATCATTCTTACTACTTTTAAATTCTAAGCACAGCTAAAAAAAAAGAAGTTTAATCTTTGTTTTTAAATTCGGAATGTTACGAAAGAATTTTGAAAAATAAAGACATGAGACAGTATAAAATATATTAATGCATAACTAACTGATATGATATCTATTTCGAAATAACAGTAGGTTGACATTTTTTCATATATATGAGAACATGATGTTAAACAGAGACAATATGGCGTGAATTACGCCATCACTTCTAATAACTGACCTTTATCACAGAGTATGGTATTATATGTACGTTTCAAAGTCACTACTTATAAGAAACAGATTTAAGGATACAGAATCGCGAATTTTAACCGTTTCCTGTCCATTGTACCGCTAAAGTACAACAGATGATCACACACACACACACACACCGCCAGCTTTAGATCAAAATTAATCGTTTATTAGATAAAAAAAAAAGTCACACAAGCAGGACGGGATTCGTCATCCGGGTTGATAAGGATTTTATTTAATTTAATGCGCATTAAACTAAAAGCAAGGGAAACAAAGGAGCTTTGTTCTCATTCGATGAATTGCGTATAAATTTCTTCTCTTAGTGCAACATCGAATAATTATTGAAAGGCCGTTTTAAAATAAATAATTTACGGTTTCTATTTTTTATAAAACGCTTTAATTATTTAACAATTAATCATTATAATGGAGCAATCTCAATACACCATGTAAAAACGTAGTCGCGTCTCCGCCTTTCACCCGGCGGTCCTGAGTTCGAATCCCGGTCAGGCACGGCATTTTTCATAGTACAAACTTTCTAAATGATCGTAATAGTCGATGCCCGGACATCTCATTAATTACAACGCAATATAAATCGGTAGATAGGAATGTTGTAAATTTAAGTTGTTCCAATTTAATTTAAGTTGTACCGTTTAATGGAGGGTAAGTTTGGTGATATTCAATCTTTTTTCATGATTTGTTGTTAATACTGAATAAAAAAATTCAACAGTCCATGTAAATTTTTAAATACATCATCATATATTTACAATAATCAGGCAATTATTATTAAAAGCAAAATTTACAAAGGGAAACCATAGCAGCAAAGATACTACTACACGTTTAAAAAAGAAACAAGTGCATTTAATGTAATTTAAGAAAATATTACATCTCCGAATGACTACAAAAAAAAAAAAGAAGCAAAATAACAGATCAAATTTAGAATAATACATCACTATTCTTTATTGAAAAATTTAATTCGTACATTTGTATTTGATTCTGCTGAAATAACTGAAAGGTAAATTGTTTAATTTTATAAACAAAAAAGCAACGTAAATCATATAAACTTTTTTTTTTTTAACATAATACAGATATACCTATTTCTTTTATTAAAAAAAACTCATGAAAAATAATTACTTTACCTATACATTAATATTGTGAACTACAGGAATCAGAATATTGGATGAACGTCAACTTACCTAAAAAAAAAACAAAACAAAGATCGGTCAGATAATTTGAATTAATCCAATAAAAATTTCAAAAGAAAGAATCTTATAAGTATAGACGGTTTAATCGACCGAAATATAAATTAACATTAAATTAAAACTGTTTCTATAATTTGCAATTGTAACATACATGTAAACATCGACTAAAAGTAAAATGAGAAAATAATAAGTAATGGAAAACAACCATTTGAAATCTAAATAATAAATAACAGGTCAAAATTTATTAATAAGAGGTGTATAATTTTCACTGTTAAAAAAAAATGCAAGATGAATTTATTGTTTCGTTGCATCAAATATTTTATACAAAACTAAAACAGATATATACAAGAATTCTAAACTACGAATTTTATAAAATTTGTCTTGTCAAAAAAAGATACGTTTGTTTTTTTTTTTATTATTAAAACTCGATAGCATATGATAAATACATCGATGTTTACGAGATGAAGTCGTTAAAAAAATTCAAACGTTGTCAGTCATTTTATGAAAACAGTAGCTGCAAAGCGTGAAATATAAAAAACTAACATCAAAAAGAAACATACAAAAATTATCCTCTCCGACCTGCAGCCTGTCAAAACTCGTAAAATTATTATAATATTATCATTATAAAAAATAAATTTAAAAAAGTGACAAAATCTACTTAAAAACAAATATATAAACAACAGTACTTCTTAAGTCAGCCGATTTCGAAGTTGAAGTTCTCACGTTCAAATCCTAAGAAAGATAGTTTCTTTTATTCTCATTTAAATACTGGATTTGAAACCCACCCACCGGACTGATATAGTAATAAACTCATCATCGCAAATCAGCCGATTTCGAAGTCGAGAGTTCTAAAGATTAAATCCTAGTAAAGGTTGTAACTTTTATATGGATTCGAATACTAGATTGTGGATACCGGTGTTCTTTGCTGGTTGGATTAACCACATACCTCAGGAACGGTCGACCTGACATGGTAAAAGACTACAGTTTATTTACATTCATATATATCATCCTGATTCGTCCTCTGAATTATTATATTACGGTGGTTCCCGGAGGCTAAACAGAAAAAATAGACAGAATATCAGATCGCGGATACCGGTGTTTTGGGTGGTTGCTTCACTTTTTCTGTTTATTCTCCGGAACTACCGTAAGGTATTACGTCAGAGGATGAATGAAGACGATATGTATGATTGTGAATCAAGTGTAATCTTGAACAATCTCAGATCGACCACTCCTGAGAAGTGTGATTAATTGAAACCCAATCACCAAAGATCACCGGTATCCACGATCTAGTATTGAAATTCACAAAAAAGTAACTAACTTTACTAAGATTTGAACTTTAGAACTCTCGACTCCGAAATCAGCTGATTTACGATATCGCGTTAACAACAGATGAACCCGGTTGGCCTTTTCTTTGGTGGTTGGATTTCAATTAACCACACGTCTCAGGGATGGTTGGCCTGAGTTTTCAAGACTTTAACACTTACTGGTAGAGTTAAATTACAAAAATAAGTAGCTAATGACTTTTAACTGTTGATGCGGCTGTAAATAAAAATATTAAAAAAAGAGAAAAGTGTTACCATCATTAAAAATGTTAAATCTTAATTTTTATTTAAAATATAGGCAAACCTACAAAAAAAAAGAAGCCCGTAAGAAAAAATACAATTTTTTTATTACTAATTTTCTTCAACTTTGCATTAAAATGTGATAACTACCAGAATGACTTCACATAAAATATTAATACAATATTAACAAAAAAAAACTAATAATAGAGTAAATAATGACGATAACAAAGGAATAAAAAAAATTAAAAAAAATCATCTAGTAAAATGTAATGTTGTTTTTTTACTTACAAAATCTGAATTTTTCCTCCTTGTACGAAAATCCAAAAATAATAAGATTTTAAATTAGAATTTTCAACTAATATTAAATAATCAGATGTTACATCAAATCTATTACATATACACATACGTAATGACGCCTAATAAATTACATATACTCATTTTAAAAGTCCATAAAATTCTGAATTTTTGTCATTTTTTTTGTTATTGTTATTACTGAATTATTATTTATTGTAAAAATTTTGTTATAATCACGTGTTTATAATTATTAAAAAATCAATATACTCGTATTTAAATTTAAAAATAGTTAAAAAATATGTTAAAAAAAAGAGATAAACTCTGATTCAAATCGATCTAGCTCTCCTTGTACGATCTAAATATTTCATAAATTAAAATTTTATTTGGATATAACTCTAGAATAATGGTAATAATTACCTCTTAGATATATATAGTTGAAAAGCTTTCAATGAGGCTCCTTTTTACCGAGTTAAGAAGAAGTCCAAAATCTAGATTTTTTGATATTTTGGACTTTTTTGAAAACATTTGGTTAAGTTAATTGCAAAAAAAAGGGAAGATGCCACAACAAGATGTTACAATAGCCCTAAATCCAAAATTTCAAAATTGTACGGCTAATCGTTTTTAAGTTATTCGAATACTAGATTTTAAGATTTGAATACTAGATTGTGGATACCGGTGTTCTTTGGTGGTTGGGTTTCAATTAACCACACTTCTCAGGAGTGG
>JAAAKQ030285482.1:0-10390 GCA_010016005.3 Zanna intricata | reverse complement strand
TACGAGCACTCTCTCTTCGCAAAAATGTTCGCAATAGCGAAGAGCTTGCTGTATGGCAGTGAATTCTGCCGTATACACGCTTGCCATATCTGGCAGCTTCCAAAATGATACTTACATGTATTAAAGTTAGATTTTAATGTGTAATGTACATTTATTATTTTATACTTTAATCATATAGGAATTTTTATTATTTTTTTATTTAGAAAGTCTTAGGATCCAAACTCAGCGAATATATGTAAACAACAATAACAATTCATAAATAATACAAAAAACAAAGAGCAGTGCGCATAACAGTAAAGACCCAAATTTGTAAACTAAATATTAAAAAAATACTACTACCAAAAAAAAGAAAAGAAAAACATTGCTGACAAACATTGCTCTTTAATAAAGTATAATTACTAATATTGGATAATTAGGAGAGTATGGATGGCAATTTTGTATATAGTATAATTTTTTAATTAATTTAAACATATATATATCCTATGACGCTTTTTGGCAGTCGTGTAACAAATTATTAGAGTATAAACCACATTGAATATGTCTTAACAGTAAATTAAAAATATTTATATTTTTCAAAGATATAAATTTATTGTACTAAAGTGTTTTTAATTTTTACATATTCATAAATGGTTTTTTAAAGTTTTTTATTAATAAAGTTGATTTTTTTTTTTTGTTTTTTATATACTTTATTAATAAATTCTCTCAGAATATAATTTTGTACAAATTTTGAAATAAAATTTATGAATCTTTAGTAATTTAGCAAATTATTGTACTTCAAACCTAAAAATATATTTTTCGACACCATAAATATTTTTCTGTTTTACCTCGGATATTATGAAAGCTACAGAAGATACATTTTTGGTACCAGTTTTATTCAGTATTTAAGATCGATAAACATAAGAAACCATCAGGTTTACGTCTAATGTACTGAAATTTAATCGGGGGAACAGAAATCCGCGCGAAATTTATCGTTAGCAGTAACTCGATAATAAAGAGTTTTTGGATATATGTCTATATGAACTTGATTTCAAGCTATGAAATCAGTTTCCAGATTACTTTTCTTTCCTTCTGAATCACCTGCATAGGTATGTATATATATTTATATAGCCTACGACACTTCCGGTAACGTAAAGATTCCAACGCCTGATCATACATATAAATCTGTTCAGCCGTTGAGTTGCTAAAGTGGAACAAACATATATACTTCCTAAATACATTACACTCCTTTTCGAACAGTCGTGTAAAAAATAAAATTTAGTCAAATTTTTAAAAATCGAAATTTACCGTAAGCATTTGAAAATTAAAGAAAATCCTTATCGGCTTACTAATATAATAAACTTTAAAAATATTATCATATCTTAATTCGTTCAAATCTGGGTGCAAAATAAATTCATAAGATTATATAAAGTTATCATAACGTAATATTACCAGGTGGGGTTTTAAAGTAAGAGTTCTAAAACGAGTTAAAATTATAGATGGTAATTTATGAATATCGCTAATAAAGGAGTACGAGATGTAAGGAATGAACCATTCCTCATTTTTTATGTTTTTTTTTTTTTTTATTTTTATTTTATATAAATTTCTCTCTGGCTCAAAGATAATAACTTAATTTTCTCGGGTGTGGGCTGAGATTCATTAACAGAATTATACTAGTCAGAATGGATTACCTTTATGCGCGGTAAGAAAAAGCTTCTATTTTATTAGTTTGTTAGAAAAACTTTCACTAATTGATTGAACTATTTTATTTCATTTAAATAATTATAATAGACATAAATTTATTAAATATGGTTACTAAGAAACCGAAAATGTTGCTTTAAATAAACATTTTTCTTTCTCAAAAATATCTACTATTTTGCTTTAATAAAAAATTATTTTTTTAATAAAATTATTTCTACTGTCTACCACTTTTTTAAGGAAAAAATCTAGTTTATTATTACAAAACAACAGCCTTTTAACATTAATCTGCTTACTGTCATTAGGTTTAAAAATTACTTCAAGCTGATAATTATGTAGGCTATTATTTTAAACAGAAAAATTTGAATTTGAAAAAAATGAAAAAAAGATTATTTCATGTAATTATTGATTTAGTTTCCATTGATTGTTGTTTTCTTCAAGATTTTAATTCAACATAATTCTTACCAAAAGAAGAAGCGGGACACTGCCCAAATATCAGTCGCTTATCGATTAGTCCATGTTGTCTGTGTGTATTTCTATCAACACACACCAATGAGGGTCAATCCTAAAATGAACTGAATATTATTTGTATTCGGTTTACAAAGATATTAAATAAAAAAGGGATAAGATCTCTTGAAACTATTCGCTTTAGTGGTATTGCTTATTTGCCTGAAGCAAAGCCTGCTAACCACGTAACTTAAATAGTCCGTTTCAAATACAATGTGTAAACAAATTCGCCGCAAGTATACAAACCCACATACGCACGAATGAACTTAATATTTTTCTTTACAAGGAAGAAATATTGTAGTCATGTTACATAACTTCTTCGACCATCATGTTAAAATTTTATCATATAAATTTAACAGGATTTTGACTTCCGTAGAGAGCACCAAGAATTTTTTATTTAATTTTTTATTATTTTTTGTGAGATTCTTTTATTTTAACTAATTATTAAAATATTAAGGTAAACTAACTCTTATAATGTATGGTTTTCATACTCTAATTTATCTAACTGTTCTATTTACTAATTCAGGCATACAAATTAAACTTTTTATATAATCATTTTATTCTTTAATAATAGATAAATGAAAAACACATTCTGTCTTATTAAGCTGTTTTTCTACTTTTAGGTTAGATAACTGGACTACATGGTTTTGCCTGTCCAGGGTAATATATTGGCTATAAAATTTTATACGAATTATTTTGAAATAAATTTTCCTTTTAATTATTAAAAAAAGAAGAAGAGAATCAACCGGCACAATGAAGGAGTTACTTAAATAAAAAAGCAGAGACTATACTTAAATACGAGCCGCCCTCATTTTTTAAAATTATCATTTTGTTAATGGAGAAATGCATCTGTAAAATCCTTCATTGAATCTATAACATTTTAAAAATAATTTCTTCACATAACGAGGAATGTAAATCAATTGTTACCAGAAATTTAAGCTTCAAATGTATTTAAGAGAGCGTCTTACTGCCAGGAACAAGACATTCTGTCAGATTTTATCACAAGACACTATTCCGACACTCTCTGACCCTTGACTCAAGTTAGTCAGACAGCCGCGTAACCAGAGAAAGTAAGCAGCAAGAATATCCGACGCTATTCAAGGATCGTCCACCTGCACGAATCCATCATCATTCCGGATGATTTCACCGGAGGCTATCAGGGAGGCGACTCCAGCCTGATTCGACTTCGTTTGATACAAATAATTTTATATTTAAATTATCAAAAAAGCGCAATTTTGCGCTTATCAATGAAAAGCTTATATCTCAAGATCGGATTAAGGAATCACAGTAATATCTAGTAACACATTTATATCAACGTTGTCTAATAAATAAAAATTACAGGGTCAAAATGCTCACAAATTTCAAAATGGTGCCCATGTCAATTGTTCAATCCTTTATATTATCTCGGTAATTCTAATTTTATTGTGTTATATTTTATTTTTAAAAAAATTAAGCATTTCATTGTAAATAAAATGACAACTTAGTTTTGAAAAATAATAAAACTTATTATTTTACAAAAAATAATCAACTTATGACAGAAAATATATGATAATTTTCTGCCAGATTTCATCTCCTGTATTAAACCAGGTATTTCATTTATTATACGAATAACTGATTTACTATTCATTATGACATGTCTGAAGCCTCAGAATCACTCTCATCAGAGGTAGAGACTGTAAGAAGAATGGAGAAAAGATCCAAGAAAGGCTGGCCAAAAGGAAAGCCTAGAAAGCAAAGAGGCAAACATATGAAAAACAAAGATCAGAGATGTGATTACAATTATTGGAACATATAAGGAAAAGTTTTTTTGACTAAGAAGTAATGTGTTTACTTTTTTTATTTTTGTTTGAGTTGAAGGGGCTAACGATCAAAGTAGTCAATGCCCCTAAAACTTAAAAAAAAACTATTAATTATCTTACTAATTACTGTGTACAAGTGCTGACTCCAGATTATTACCCTTGCAGATTGGCTTTCTGTAATTGGCTTCAAAGAAATGTTATTGAAGAACCCTTCTTCTCAGCCGGCGTTCTATTTACAGATGAAGCTTGTTTCAGTAGGAATGGTGATATAAACTTTCACAACCACCGGCATTTAGAGTGAGAAGAGAATCATCATACTTATAATTATATTGTAATTTATTTTATTAGACATCGTTGGTGTAAATGCTAATACCAAATATTATTTGATTTTTCGATCCTATCCTGATGTATAAATTTGTCATTTATAAACATAAAATTACAGATAGAATGAAAACGATGAAAATGTAACATTTTTCATGGTTAATTTTTTGCCCATTTTGACAAGTAGTTTGGCAGCGTTGAGTGGAATGCTACCATCAATGATAAACTTCATCCAATTAAGGACACTGTGTCATCATGGAGCTCTTGGAGTTCCTCATGTAGGAATAACTGTCGTGAGGAGGTTATTATTTGCCGTTTGCGAGTGAGACACACTAGACTCACTCACAGATATTTGATAACTCGGACTGATGCACCTGTTTGTGTTCGCTGCGACTACGAAATTACGATATACCACATACTTATGGACTGTGTCTGTTATGCGGCATTGCGTCGAAAATTTATTTGTGTCTAACATCATAAATATCTTCGGAAATAATGAGACGATGTTAGCGAAGGTTTTACGTTTGTTAAAAACCATCCATTTATATTCAAATATAAATATTTTGGCGCATGACAAATGGCAAATTTATTGTTTTAGTTTAGATTGTTATTGATGTAATATCTCATTACGGTTTTATTTCACTTTTAACACATGGTACAGGGTTTTCAATTTATGCTGTGCTTTTATGTTACTGGGTTTTAGTTTTTTATTTAATTTTTAATTGTTCATTTTCATTTATTTATTATATAAAATCTTGTTCGGGCGCTAACGTTGACACACCGTTGTGCGCCCAGGAAAAAAAATTGACG
Organism: Zanna intricata; assembly: GCA_010016005.3. Lineage (NCBI taxonomy): Eukaryota > Metazoa > Arthropoda > Insecta > Hemiptera > Fulgoridae > Zanna > Zanna intricata. Next base: position 5,279 of record JAAAKQ030285482.1, on the reverse strand, counting down.
CATAGAATCTGAAAATGTATAGCCAGCTATACATTTTGTATTGAAATATTTTATTATTATTTTGTATAGCTGGCTATACATTTCATTTCATGAAACCATTTTATGAACACTCTATATATATATATATGTATGAATCCTGGTTTTTTATTGTGTTACATTACTTGTTTATAATTCGTGACATATATTTAATGTAGCTTAAAGATTGTAAAATTACCTGTAAATGTAATTTTCCTTTGCGTTTTTATTAAAAAACATTGTTATATAAATTTTGCAGTAATTCAAACACAAACACACCGTTTTTCAATTATAAATATTCATGAAACTGTCATACCTAAATGCGTATTTGTTGATATATAATACGTACGCACAACTGACCATGTTGGAAAATTTTATACACTATATAGAGAGAGAATTTATGATTTATATTCATCTTGTTACTTTGTACAACTTTTGCTTCAATTGATGCCTTCATATCTACAATACAGTTCATTACATTACAAAACAGCCTACAGCACTTGAAATCTCGAATTATATCCACTTTCTCACTCATACAATACGATAAAATTTAGTTATCAGTTATATTTCATATAACATTATGAATGAGAGAACAAGAAATTTATCCTGAAGAATATATTAAAACATAATAAATCGCTTAAATCCCGTTTAATTTAAATTTCTATTATTTTCATTAATTGTTAATGAATTACTAAATAATAATTTTCATTAATCTTAAAGTTAGGAGTTTTCTTTTAAATAGTAAATAATGATAAACTATTTTGCATAAATGCTTAAAGAAATTATATACCTCAGGATAAGATCTCTGATATTATTGATTTATTTGTAAAGTAAATAACCTAAAATTAGTTTTTTAAAATGAAAAGAGTACTCTTCATGTTATCGATAATCTCTGTTTTTCTGAACAGGATGATTTTTATTATTATTAAAAAAGAAAAAGTAAATTAGGGAATAAAATATAAAAATTCAAGTCCGACCACTATCTACTGAATAAAGTACTTTAAAGCCATTGGATTAGTAATAATGGAACCTTCTTGATAATATAATAACAATAGCGACCCCTTTGTGGCTTTGTTCGGGCTATATCCGTATAGAACTTCAAAAATTCGAAAATATTTTTACTATTTTTGTGTGAGCTATTGCTCTTAAAATTATCGATATTCACAGCTTAAGGATAAAATAAAATATATAGATAAAAGATGAATTCCCAAAACCAAATTTTTATTGAAATTAGAAGGTTGATGAAACTGTTCAAAAAGAACTTTGCTCTTAACAAGCAAAAACCATGAGTTTCATCATTTAATTCTTTTGGCATTTTAATGGTTAATTCTAATCATATTACCTATCTGAAAATTTTTTCAAATCCATGTATTCAATTTTAAGGTGATTATCAAAAGCTGATTTGAGACCTAACATATTACTCGATGGTTGAACTCGATTTTTGAGCCGATCGTTCTTTGAGAATTCTCTGGCGTAAGTAAATACATGTCTACAATCATAAATTATAATACCTCTAAAAAAGTGTTATTCCTATCTGTGACCTTACTGATCTGAGTGTTATGAAAATATTAATACCAAATTTGAATTCTACTCTTAGCCATGTATGGTTTTATCCTGATATAATTTCTTAATCTAGAATATAAAAATCTACAGAATGCTTCTTTACTCATGTGCAGATGGAGTTTTCGTGGATCGCTGCTAGATATTATAAAACAACATTATGATTAATAAAACACCTAATAACAGTCATTCCCTTAATTTTATTATAAAATTGATCTGTTTTTACATATATTACGCTATTAATACAAATTGATCTTTTATAGACAATGACATTAAATTTAGTAAATCGTATAGTACATTTCAGAAGAAATCGATATTGACATAGACGACGATCGATATAGGGGATGACTATCGATAAAAGTAACGACATTAAATTTAGCAAAAGAAGTTTTAGATTATTTATTATAAATTTTTTCATTTTTTCATCATTTATATTATAAATTTTTATTTATTATATATGTATGATTTAAATAGTAGTCAGATTAGTAACATTTCAACTGTGGTAAACATCCCGGTGAGGGTAATAAGAAAAACTACAGTTAAAATTTCGTCTTCTTTGTGATTTGTTCAGTAGTTTTTGCGGTTATCAAAAAAATAAATGAAAAAACGTAGTTCTTGAGATTAGGAATAATAAAAACTTAATTTTAACCAACAATTCATCGGTTACTACTAATACACCTTTACCTCTTTCAGTTATTACACAATCTTCAGACATACAACTCTAAAGATTTTGTTGATACTGTTAGAACATACTTATAAGAGTAAATTCAGATGTATGTGAGTGTATGTATAACTTTTAAGTCCTTTTAATTTTTTTTTTAATTCAATTTAATTAGAATTTAGATTAGAATTAAATTTATTTAATTTCTAATTTAATAATTTAATTTAAATTTTTTTAATTAAAATTAATTTAATTTAATTTTTAATTTTATTTTATTTATGGTGCTAATAAAAATTAAATTGCAATCATATGGAATTCCTCCCCCAGTTTCTAAAATAGAAGCTGATTATTTTTTAAAGCTAAAAAATATACACTTACTAATTTTACGACAATTTCTTAAAAGATAATAAAATATTAAAAAAAAAAAAAAAAAATTAAAAAAAATATATTTCTGCTACATCAAAGAAGAAGATAGGTAGACCGTCCCCGGACGGATTTACTAAGTAAATGTATAAGAATTAATTAGACCAAATTAAAATTGACTAACTTAATGAGCAATAGTTTTAATGTGTGTCAAAAATTTCAATTAAGTATAAGTTTAAATTTATGATAAATATTAAAACAGAATAATTATAATAAATGAAACAAACATAAAAAATGAATTTGGTTTAAAAAATTACAAATAATTATTTTGATTGCAAATAATTTATTTCATAATTAAGAAAATTAAAACAAGTATTATTCAATTCAATATGATAAAATAAGTTTTAATAAAAAAATTATTTTTAAATATAAAATTTAGATTTTTATTTATTTGTGTATTATTTGTACATTCACCAACACTAAAAATTCTGCACCACAAGTATATAATATTACCAAAGATGATCCTTTAATATTATGGTTGTGAAATAAAAAAAAAAAAATATTTTATAGTAATATTAACAATAAAAAAAAACGTAATTTCTTAGTTAATTATTACAGAAATAAAACAGAATGGCCGGTCATTACCGTTATTAATCGCAACAAACTTACACCATAATTCTAGTAGTACTACATGTAAAGTAAAACGACATGCGACTGAGCGAGATACAGTATAATATCATACCTCACATTCATTCAGTTGATATTATTTTTTAATTATTTATTACAGCAAATATTTTTAGTATATTTGTACTGCTGTGCAAAAGAACGATTTTACCAGAACTAGAGAGTTCAATTTTCATGTTGTTCACCCTCCAACCTAAACAATTCCTACTAGTTTTATTTTTATTAATATGCCTTAAAATTTTAAATTATTCAATAAATTCAGAATTTGCGTATACCTATCAATCTAACATCTTTAAAGTTTCATTCGGGCTCCGCTTGTTTATACTATTAACTTGCCTAGTGCCACTTAAACTTAAGTGGTTTCTACGGCGGAAAATATTCTTGATCCCTCTTACATCCTAGAGAATAATATGCCTTAACATTATTTTAGCATATTTACGAATGAAAATCAGTGCTATAAAGATTTCCTAGGTTTCATTCATTTTGAGCAGAAAGTCTTCCCAGCAAGATCTTTCAGTGGTATTCTAACATTCAAAATCGTTAAGGTCCACCGTTATCTTGATTTTCAAATTAACAGATACTAGTTGGTAAAAAACGGATATTGTTGGAGAATCAATACAAGTAATTTAATACGCGTCACAATTCTGCTGAAACTGGTGTAACGAACAAGATTAAAAAATTACAATTTTTTTTTTTTTTTGGGGAGGGCGAAAAAAGCTTTTGCGTTATCATCGCCCAGAAACATAACCTACATTACAAAAAGGTTCTATATATCTATCTTTTATCTATATATGTATCTGTTTTTTGTAATCTGTATTAAAAAAAATAAATAAGTAAAAAAAAAAAATCGAACAGAAACTGTTAAATTGTAGAATAAAGATGCACGGCCTTAAGATACAACAAGATATTCGATAACACCCACATATTTTTTCCTGTAATATCTTGGATGTAGCTCCTAATTTAAATTTGCGGCGCAGTACTGCATAACACAGTGCACAAGGATGTCATGTACCGTTAGTTCGCAGTCGCAGCGAACACAAACGGGTGACTCGGTCTGATTCATTAGGTGTCCATGAGTAAGGGATGTGTGCTCCATCCGCAAATGGCAAATAACAACCTCCTTTCAATGGATATTCCTACACGAAGAGTTCGATGAAAGCACAGTATCCTTCATGTCTCGGAGTCTATTATTTACTGTAACAGTCCAGTCACCTTGTCTTTTTCCTCGAAGAGAAAAGGATTCTGTGTTTAATAGAAGTAATAAAATCGGTAGTAGTAAGTGTTCGAGTGGTGAAAAACGGTTGGTACACGCATCATTAGCAGCGGAATTTGTACGTTCATTACAAGTTGCAATTCAAATAGCCTATCTCCGTGGTAGCGCCTTTTGTGACCTTATTAATTTTACTTTTATTACATTTTTCATTCCAAGTGGAGTGACACTGTTATCTAATTTTTTCATGTTATTTGAATTTACCGGTTATTTTCCTATTAAAATGCCTTGAAAACAAAAGATATAAAGTTTTTCCTTGGGCACGCAACGAAGTGTCGTTATGAGCTACGGATACGTTATTTATATAGTAAATAAATAACAATTAAAAATTATTAATTGAAACTTAAATTAAAATCTAAAACACAGCAACATAAAAACACAGCATAAGTTGAAAACCCCTGTGACGTGTGCTAGAAGTAAAATAAAAAAGTTACAATAAATAACGTTATAATGAAGTTATGACGTAAAACGTATAGTATAGATAATAACTATAATAACATTAAATAATGTATTGATATTATAATTTATAATATTCTTAAATATATACAGTTAAATTTTTATTTACGCGACATTGCAAATCAGCTGATTTCGAAGTCGAGAGTTCTAAGGTTCAAATCCTAGTAAAGATTAACATTTTTATACGGATTTGACTAGATCGTGGATACCGGTGTTCTTTGGTGGTTGGGTTTCAATTAACCACACTTCTCAGGAGTGGTCGACCTGAGA
>JAAAKQ030285449.1:0-10391 GCA_010016005.3 Zanna intricata | reverse complement strand
AAAAAAAAAGTTAAAAAATGGAGATGAGATGTGATTTAAACTGATGTGTACCTATTTAAAATCCAAATACTTCATTAATTAACATTTTATTTTTCTATTACTCTGAAACCAATGAAAATAAATACCACTTACGATATATCGTTGAAAAACTGCAACGAGGGCTTATTTCTGCAGTTAAGAAAATGTTCAAAATCCAAATTGTTTTTAAAATTTTTGTCTTTTTTGGACACTTTTGGTTCAGTCGATTGCAATTAAAAATGGGAGGTGTACAACTAGATATTACAACAGTCCCATTAGTTTACGGCTAATCGTTTTTGAATTATGCGAGATACGTATGTACGTATATACATCACGCAGAAAACTAATTGAAATGGATTTGAGGGTATTCAAAATGGATATTTCGATTGAAATCTAAAAACCGAAATTATTCGCGATTACAATACTTCCTTGTCATACAAGAAAATATAAGCAAAAATGTGTGATTTTATTTGAAACATCTGTTGTTGAAAAGTTTTATTCCATAACTTAGAAAAATATTTTTTAACGAAGAATTGAATTATTAAGAAGTAATAAAGGTGTTTTTTTTTGTTTTTTAAGAATAAAATATTAATTAAAATTAATTAAATAATATTATAGAGATATCTGTTAAAAAATTTCTTTGATAAATCATATTACTGGATATTTTACACATAAATAGCTACAAAAGTGACTTAGATTCAAAACTTTGTCTTAATGTACTTTATAATATGTTAAGAAATCCGCTACACTAATCCATACCAGCTGGTACATTTTAATAGCAGTGACTTGTAATAGCTCTCAAACAAGTAAATGCCTGCTTCCTTACGTAACTTATATTTAATTTCTCAGCTTTCCTTTAGAATATACACTTGAATACTCTTTCTCTATATTAAAAAAACAATTCCTCTTTACGAACAAAATGTAAAATAATTGAATATTTGTTAAAATTATTATTATTACAACAGCTCTTTTGTTAATATAAGAAAAATCAAAGTTTTTCTTTTTTTATAAAATAAAAACAAATATTTAAGATATTTTAATTATGCTTTTATATTATAATATTACGTTATAATGCAGTTAAAATTTTACAGAAAACATAGGAAAATTAGAACTTAATACTCGCTATGTAACAGAATGTTATTCTAATATTTAGCAAAAATAAACTGTGTATTATAAAACTCATATTAAAATATTCAACAAAAAACAAAAAAAAATCATCTGTTTTCTCTCAAATAAGCATTTTTTTTTTTTTTTAGAAAATCTAATAAATGATAATATATTAATAAAAAATATATTTCATTCATAATTTGCTTTCAATTAATTATTATTAAAAATATTTTGCTTATTAGTTTGTAAGAACTAATTTTAAACATGTCTGATACTTTTGCATAATCAAAAAAAAAAAAAGATGCCGGCCTCCGTGGCGCAATTGGTAGCGTCTCGGCCTTTATCCGGAGATCCCGCTTTCGAATCCCGGACAGCAGGCAAGGCATTTTTCACACACGCTACTACAATTCATCTATCTCATCCTTTGAAGCACCTTTTTTGGGCATCCTTTTAACCACCTGTTCTGGTGGTGTCCACCTTAATGGAACCACCTTAATGGTGGTTCCGGACACCAAATTATTTCCTTGTTCGCCTATTAATTACGACACGCCAGAATTCTTAAACCTTTGTTAATCAGCAACTCACGAAGATACGAATAATACTGATCTAGAATAGTATAACGTAACAACAGTTATTAAGAAACATATTACCCACAAGTGAAAAAAAATTTGTCAATAACCACCATAAATTGAATACAATTCAACAATGTACAGTTAGTTCCAAAATAATAATATTAAATAATCAGATGTTTCACCAAATCTATTACATATACACTTAATATAATAATGCCTATTAAATTGCATATATACATTTTTAAAAGTCCGTAAAGTTTTTTTTCACCTATAACTATTGTTCAAGTTTTTTTGTGTGGGACGGTCGTGTCTGGTGAGAATTTGTCTTGTACCGGGTGTATCCAGGTATTATATTGTAAACAACATTATTTAAATACCATATTATATATATATTATTGCTTTAGTACGGTCACAGGAAGAAATATTTTTGCTCGGTGTCGTTTGTGAATAAGCGACATAACATGCTATACCACCGTTGCTGTAGACCAGCTGCAAGCTTTTACTCCTTGCAAAGACGAACCATCGAATGTAAACAATAAACTATTATGTCATATAAAACCTAATCTACAAGGTAAAAGAAAACTAGGGACTTTACAGTGTACTGACAAGTACAGTGTACTTACAGGGACCTTCGGAAATTTGGGCGGTGTAAGTTAATTAGAGACAACATATTATCGATAACATGAGTGAATTTTCAGGAGCAGAGAGTGAAAGTGATATTACGGATCGGCAGAAGTATGACATTACAGTGCTAAGAAAAATTGGTTTGAAAGCAATATCAGTTGCTATATATATAAACAAACTGGAAAAGAGTGGTCATTCGACACATTAATCAATCGGAAGATGAATCTATAATCACGAAAAAATCGAAAAATCTGTATTTGGCGAAGTTAGGCCATGAGATTAGAAACTTTACTAATGTTCTACTCGTCAAATGAAGGAACCGCTACCACTTTATTTGGAAGATCTGGAGCTGAAATATAATAAATAAATTTTTAACCTGAAATCTCTGAACTATACAATTGTAAGCTTTAAAGTTTCTAATGTTAAAAAAAAAGTGGTCCATTGCAACGTTTCCAACGGTTTAGGTATACCAAAAATCTATGAAATCGCCCACATCGTTATCTGAAATTTGGTGTAGATCAGGCAACAACAGTCTGCTCTAAGGTACCACAGGTTCCAGATTCCTGCTTTAACTGCGGCGTTTTGGATAAGCATAACAGCTGATATTCAAACAGACACCGTTGAATACAACCTACTAATAAATAAATCGATCGATTGAAACAAGAAAATTTTAACAATTTCTTTACAAGAAAATTTTTAATTTTTTTAATGAATATATATAGTACATTTTAATTATATGAAAAATATAAAGTTTAAAAGGTAAAATTTGGACTGATATTTCGTATCTCAAATTCCTTATAATTAATAATTATAAAATTATTATTGTATTTCTCCTAGGAATACATTTTATTCAAAAAAAAAATATGGTTACTAATTGATAAAAGTAAGACTTATTTTTATTCAAACAGAGAAATTAATGTGAAAATATAAAATATTAAACTATAAAAATAAACATAATAATAATTAAATAACCTTTCTTAAAGGAATCTCTTATAAATTGCGTGACTACCTTTACAAGCTTATTGGAAATAACGTTCTGTTTTCAGTTATATCACATTGTTTTTATACTTTCTTCCTTCTACCCTTGGCAATTATTTATTATATCTTTTTAATTACAAAATTAATTGTCTTACCGGATAGCTAATAAATGATATTCTGTACACAATAATTCATGTCAGTACTAATAAAAAAAAAAGTTAATTCTTATTATCGATTTACTTCACTAACGTAATTTTATTAGTTTTAATAAAAATTCCACTTGTAAAAGCACTCTTGGCATAATTTTATATAATTTAGTTATTTTTTTTTTTTAATAAGTAAAATAATTACGGATCTTGTGCTTATTATATGAGGTTAAATATCAACAAATCGTTTTCATAATTTTAAATTAAATACAAGAGTTCAAACTATGTGAATTGTAATATTAAAACAGAAATATAGACTTACTTTTCCAGTTCTAAAATGCTTTTAATACTTTTCTTACATTTGCCATTATTTCTTGATAAAGACAGACTTATATAGCTTAGCTTTGGAATTCTTTACTTTAATGTATTCTTTGATGAAAGATATTGAACTTAGGTATCTCTATGATACTATTTTTCTTTGTTTATTACATGACGTAATTTCCAAATAACAAATATTAAATTTAATTTCCTTAACCCTTGGCACCGTTAGTATTGTTATAATTTGTATAAACAATATATTTCCAAACTATATATTGTATAAACAATATAATAATATATAATTGTATAAACAATATATTTCAATGTATTTCAATATATTTGTCAACAACTTTTTTTATGATGTATTATCAAAGCTATTTCAGAGTCATTAATCCATCTTCAGGAATTAATTAAAACTATGAATTTGTATCAGTGCATTTAGTATTATATATATAATTATAATTAAAATTTAAATGAAATTAAACTTTAATTTTCATGATAGTCGGCGTCATTAATTAAAATAAGGTTATACGCTAAGTAAAATAAAACGTCAATAGGATGTTACGGCATTACGGCAATAATTTTCATATTCATAACAGACATACCATTCTACTGATAAAACGTTTTATTTTACTTACATATAACTTTTAATTAATGACGACTGACTCATACATATAACACTATATGGACGGATACAAATTCATAGTTTTAAATGATTCCTGAAGATGGAGTAATGACTTTGAAAGCGCTTGGATAATACAACATAATTGTTTCTACAAACGAATAATTAATTTTCTTAATTATTCACAACAATTAGCTAGTAGTTGTAATGAGATACAAAAAGATTGTTTGATTTTATCTATCGCATAAAGGTCGTACGCATAAAGGTACGTCTCGTTTGTATTTACATAGGCAAATCTGCGGCTACGAATGAATTCCAAACATAACAGAAAACATATATATGTATTTTTTTTTAAACAAAGTTACTGATTCTTCAGAATAGTATTAATCAACTTAAAATACAGTGCTTTTGTAAACTCGCTGTGTAGTATGCTTTAGATTTTATGTTGTTCATTCTGTTGTTTCGGCGTTACGTAACATGCCCTGTGAGTTCGTTGTAAAAGCAAGATATTGAATTTGCTACTTCATATACAGCTATAATAAAAGAACCTACTCCTACAAAGTAATGTGTGTTCATCATTAATCAGTTAAAAAAAGTGGAAATCAATCAATCACGATTGGTTACAACATGATGGCGCCGCAGCGCACACATCTAAGAGGTCAATGATTTTTTTCACGAAATATCTTTAATAAATGAATCATTTCGAGGGGTTTATGACTTGCACGATCGCTCGATCTGATTCTTACCTTCTGACTCCACCAGATTACTTTCTATGGTGGACAGCGAAACAAGCAGTGTATCCCAATAAATCACGCATGATTGACGAACTAATAAAAGCAATAAAACGGTATACGTACAATACATTAGTAAATAAACTGGTTAAAGTGTTTAAAAACAAACTGAAACGTGTGCAGTTTTGTTGTATTGATGTTAGAGAGGTTATTTTTAACATGTTTTATAAATTATTTCGGTTATTATAATATCCATTTCTATAAAATAACGAAATAAAAATGCAAAATAATCTAATTAAGAAAGTTTCATCATTACACTTCCATAATTACAATGCACTACAACTTTTAGAACGTACTGTACAACAGAATAACACACAACTAAAATAATTCAACCAACTAACAGAATTTACGCTGAGACGTATGGTTTGGTATCTTTCGGAAATTACAAGATTTTTTATGAAAAATAAGTGTGCTAAAGCAACATTTCTCCATATTACGTTTTTCTGTACAAAATTTAACTTAAAAATTAAGAATAAAATAATAATAATCCTCGAAGTTCAAGAAACCCGATTTCCGGACTCACAGACAATGGACTACAAAGGTTACAGAATTTTTAAAAGTGGAACAAACAGGAAAGTCTGCAAAGGAGCGAATATGCTGGGAATGGCCTTCCTAGTAAGTAAGAAAGTACTGGATTCTGTAAGTAACAGGCTTATGACACTGAGACTCCAACACACAAACAAGAAATACACATTTATCAACGTATATGCTCCAATTAATGAACAAAATAGAAAAGACCCAGAAAGAACAGACAAATTCTGGGAAGAACTCGAAACCGAGATGTCCAAAATTCCGAAGAATGTTGTAAAAGTTCTACTTGAAGACTTTAACGCCCAAATTGGTAGAGAAAAGAAATATAGAACAGTTGGCAAGTACCCCGCACATAAGTTCATGAACAAAAACGGAACCCGCCTAATCGAACTCTGTCAACAAAATAATTTTAAAATCATGTCCAAAAATTCATCATTACAACACAGTTATTAAACCCACAATATTATACGCCAGAGGAACACTAACCTCAAATAGGAAAACCGAAATAGAAAAAATAAAGAAACAGGAATGGAAAATCATAAGGGAAATATTAAGACCGAGACAAACTGAAGAAGGATACAGATTACAATCAAACGAAATAGTTAAAACATATTCAAACATCGAAACTGACATGAGGAAATGACGAATGAAATTCCTCTGATACCTCGCAGGTTACCAGAAAACCGACTGACGAAAAGAATAATCGCGTTTTTAACATCATTAAAAGTTGCAATCCCCTGGCTCTCAGAAACACGAAAAGATTTAGGACACGCAGGAATTACACTAGAAGATATCACAGACGGAAACACATACAGAAATAAAATAGATAAATAGGAAGTTAAACCAGAAGCACCGAAGCCAAAACAACACCGTCAAAAATGGTCTAAAGAACGGAAAAAAGCCTCTTCGAAAGAATGAAAGAATTTTGTAGAGAAAAGAAGAACTCCAAGCGAAAGAAATATGAGTCATAAATGCCTAACGTCTTCCATTGGAAAGTTTTCCACTTATAATCATAATAATAACAGTAACGATGAAGATAATACAGTAATATTAATAATAAAAATAGACCATACATGAGTGATATGATTATATAATTTAAGCGCTAATATATTTTTTTAAATTATTCCGAACTAAGCATTTAAATAGAAAATATTCAGTTGTATACACCTAAAACCTACATACGTCATGTATTTACAAATATAAATTCTGAATATAAATTTCCTCATACGTGATTAGTTATTTTGTTTTTTGTTTTTACAGGGAGTAAAATTCACATGTTATAATCAACTATATTTATTTTTTTTACCAATTAATTTAAATCAAAATTATATAAACCCATATACAAGTAAACCCAATATACAGCCAATAATTAAAACAATATCCTTTTAATGTAATAATTTTTTTATTTATTTATTATATTATAGGCCTAAACAATAACCTTTAATGTATGAAGTTTTAAGAAATCGTAGACAAGAAAGAAAATTTTCGTGATATGGTCACAATTCTATGAAACAAAACAAATAATTTCTTTTAACTTGTTTTGTCTTCTGAATAAGTTAATTTCTAAGTTTACTTCTGTAAAATAAGTGCTCATTTTTAAATTAAGTTGTACAGAAAATTGGGATTTTAAAAGTACTTAAAATTTTTTAAACTTATCCTCACTTTTTATCACATGACAAATTTAATTAAATTTTTATCCATTAAACTATATATATTCACCAGATAAAACACATTATACTTAAAAACAAACATATTTGAAATTTAGTGCGTTACGTTACATTACTATATATTATTTATATATATATATATATATATATATATGTAATATTATATTATATTTATATAATTAATACTAATAATAAATAAATAATAATTATTTATATTATATTTACTATATATATTCACCAGATAAACACATTATAATTAAACAAACAGTACTTAATAAAATTTATTTTTATTCTTAATTTAAAAAATTAAGTTTTTTAAAACTAATATTTAATATGGAGATGTAATAAGTATTTTCTTTTATACTAAATTTCTTAGGGAATCTTCAGAGATTTTCCCTGAAAAAAATTAGTAAAAACGAGTGATGAATAACATGAATATTAAAATTTAATATAATATTAGTTTTATCTTTTAATATCCTAACACTGTTAAAAAAAAAAATATCAATTTTAAGTAAAGAACATAAAACAAAAATCCCAATTAAAGTTTGGGTTTCTCTTTTATACCTTTTTAGAATATTATGTAAATTAAAATATTCTGTGTTAAAAACTTTTAGTGAGTTGAAAGGTAATAATTAAAATAACAGTAATATCATTTTATACAACCATGTAAAAAGAAAATCCATTAAAACGAAAATATTTTCAAAAAAATTTAATTTATATTTTTTTCAAACAAGTATATTTCATTTTATTCACACCTTCTCATCTGTAATTTATTTTTTCCACTTTTTCTTTTATAAGTATGTTATTACCGTTTTTATATATTATTTTTACTTTGTATTTTTAACAAATGCTGTAAATAATACAACGAATATATTACACACAGAAATTCTTTCAAATTATTCTGTTTGATTATAGAAGTTCTTACTTCCTGTTAATTAAGAACAGCCGAATGCATATGTATATTGATTAATATTCCTAATCTCAAAGTAGTTATAAAATAAATACATTATTCATATCATGATAATAATTTATAAGTTACATAAATCACGTCAGAAATAGTAGCTTTGTGAACGCACAAGTATAAAGAAAAACTGCTTCTGTACTATCTTCGGAGGATCAAAGGAAACTATAGAAGAGCATTACATAGTACAAAATTCATAAATAATAATAAGTAATATTATTAATGAATAATAATAATAATGAATCTGCTCAGTGCTGGTGAGGGTGTCTGTAGAGGACAGCCCCAAACAGGAGGGTTGGTAGACTCCAGTGTCCCACCATCAGTGATAGGGACTCTTTCGTGCCACCTCTGGTGAAGGTAATATAAGACCGTGGTCCCGGTAGGGTATCTCCTTGGGGGTTCCTCATTAGAGGCAGGGCATAATGACCGGAGTCCCGGTGGGGCCTCCTTTTGGGGTCCTTTCACGAGGCATGGACCATAAGACGAGTCCCGGCTACGTGGGAGGGACCTTGTGTTCTACCTAGGTAGGTTGAGGCGAAGCCGTCCTCTGGAGTTGAGTAATGCTTATAGGTGGGGTAAGTGAAGGTGGAAAATAATCTTTTAATCAATATTTATTTTATGAAATAATAAGGATGAAAAAAAAATTGTTAAATAACTAATAAATGAAATTCATATAAATAAATTTATAAATATTTGAATACATATTAAATGATGTAAGTAAATATAAAATTAAGTTGATTTTAATAGTAGCTATTTTTAAAAATTCATCATGAGAGTAGTTTATTTTTTTGTAAAATCACTTTAATAATCTGAAAATTAAATTAAATACCAAATTTGTTCAAGTTATTTCAAAATAAAAAGCTGAAAAAAATTAAATAGAGATGGAAAATTAAGTAAACTGACAAAAAACTCATATAAATTAAATTTTGTAATATATTTTTACTATAACTAAACTTTATAAAGTCACTTCTAAAAGTAATCTACGTATTCTGAAAAAATAAAGCATCTATATTATGTGTATTAGATAAAATAGATAATTAAGTGTTATCCGTTGTCATATCACCGAGTCTAAGATACCACTACGTATAGCGTACCAGCTCATCAAAAAACAACTCTGTAGGTGCCTTTTTGTATGGCCTTTTTGTCTTTTTTAATTCATTATTTACAATAGTGGAACATATATTAAAACCATAGATAACATTTTTAAGTAGATTACATAAAAATTCTGCCATCACTACCAATTTTCCTGTAATAAAAACTGTAATGATTAATGTACTGAAAAAATTATTCTTGATAATTATAATATCTACAAGGTCGTAAAGAAAATAGAATTTCGATTTGATAATAAGTAAGTAAGCTCGATTTGAATTTATCATTATTTTTACTTTATTTATATATTGAGTTAGTATCCTATTACAAAAAATAAAAACAAAACTACAATATAAAATATATATATATATATATATATAAAATAAAAAACAAAAACTAAACATAGTAAAAGAAAAGAACAATAACTTTATATTCTACTGGGCAATTAATATTGCAACGTGTAATACTGAAGCAAATCAGATCCTTAATGGAGCTTTAACGTCATGGTTTGGTATTACGCCATGCGTAATAATAATATGCATAACTGATAAATCTCTTGGGTATGGTTAATTTCACTGCGGTAAACTAGGATTTACATTTGCTCAACCTAGTATAGTGCATTCATAGAAGTTATAATGTAACAGAGGTTTATGATATTCCAACAAAATCGAATACACAAGAAGTTGGTCAATATGTGCAGTAACTAACATTAGAAATATAATATTTATTAAAATAAATTACTAACATAACTTAAATTGTAAATTTCGTTCTAGATAAATATTTATTAATGATAAAAAAATTAAAACTTTCTATTACTATTAATACTAAATAAATCTTATAAAATTACTGTAAGTTATTGTTTTCGTTCCTTGTTTTTTCTTTCTGTTTTAAGCATGAAAGTTGACTTTTTTATAAAAGCATTTTTAATTTTGTAACCAAAAATTACTAATAATATTAAAAAAAAAAA
>JAAAKQ030285438.1:0-10391 GCA_010016005.3 Zanna intricata | reverse complement strand
AACCACCAAAGAACACCGGTATCCACGATCTAGTATTCAAATCTGTATAAAAATTTTTATCTTTATTAGGATTTGAATCTTAGAACTCTCGACTTCGAAATCAGCTAATTTGCGATGTCGCATTAACCACTAGACCAGCCCGATGGGCATGAATAATTTAAAACTTAAATTAACATTAAAAGAGTTTAATTTTTTTATTAATTAATTAATTTTTTTTTTATTCATTAATTAACCATAACATTATCCATTGAATCTCATGACATAAAGACGAATTATAATAAAACTATAAATATACTAGCCGGCCCGTCTCGCCAGAACCTGGAACATTAGGGAACAGGCTCCCGGGGCCACGGGCCTACCTCAGGGCCGCAGAGGTTGCTTTACTCGCCATTCCCGTGTTGTAACGGGACGGCGCCTTGGACGCTGGCAAAGCTCGATTCGGTCGCCATTCTCGTCTACCCAGAGGGCTCGGTCCCTTGACCCCCGCACTATTTGTTATCTTTGTAATTGTGAGAATAATAATAACAATTAAAGAAATCAGTTTTTATAGAAACCTGTAAAGAAAATAAATTACAAAACACAATTTCATAGTAGATATAATAACTAAAGAGTACACACATTTTTGATGACGAAAATGTCATAACTTATTTCTATTCCATGGAGACAGAAATATAATAATGATATAAAAGGATTAATCATTAAGTTTCTTTTTTCCTTAGTGAATACGTATATTTAATTTATAACTTCACATATTTAAAAAATCTAATCTTCAAGAGAGCTAGGGCTTCGGTTTGTGGCTTAAAATCTTCCATGGTAATTCCATGGAAGATTTTAAAGCACAGAAGTTTATGGTATCCAGAAAATTTTAAAGCAATCGATCAAGATTCGTCGAGATGAAATTTATCTAAAAACCTTCTTAGTTATGCCAAGAAACATGGGTAAAAAGTTGATTGTCATTTATCTAGTAATTTTTTGTTTAACACGAACAAACAAAAACCATCTTTATTTATATAATAGTATAGATCAGATAAAAAAAAAAAAAATTAATTAAATTACATTAAAATTAAATTAAATAAAGCAAGTTTTTTTTCTAATTTATTACTAAAATAAAGATTTTCTTAATTCTGACTCTGACCGTGAAACTAATAATCATTTGAACAAAAAATCAAATCAAGAAAAATATTAAGAATTACTTAAAACATTAGCTATGTTAAGTAAGAAATTTTAACATATGAAAACAAAACAAGAAATTTGTTACATACTTATCGTAAAGTTTAAGTAGCTAAGTATAGACAAATAATTTGTGTGTGTGTGTGTGTGTGTGTGTGTGTGTGTGTGTACGCGTGTACGCGCGGTGTACGTGATTTGATCTGCAGTAAACAGTTAAGTACGATGGAAATAGCTCTTAACAATAACGTATGTTTAATGGATTCATAATTAATGCAAAGTAATTAACAAATTTAAACACAGCTAATGCGTCGATTTACTTACAACATTGATGGCGCTTAGTGTATTTTTTTACCTGATAAAAACTGGTAGAACGTTTTAAAACATGTTAAGTACGTTTTCTAGAGGACAATAATAAACACACTGACAACCGAACTAGGAATCACTTACTCGAGATGATATTACATACTTATAAACTATAGGTTAAATCTGACGACTTAATTGTGACGTTTTGTGTTTTATCAATGCATAACTTAAATCAATACACACCTGCAAATATATTTACTAAGTAGTTTACAGTGTACTTTTAACATCAGGAATTTGTTTTTATCTTATGGATTCTAAATACAAATAAATTGTTAAGATTTATTAAGTATCCATTTATAGGCTAAACAGTATGTAGTTTAAGTACGTCTTAAAATAAATCAGTTTTCTTTTATATAAATATTCAATCAATAAATACAATTCATTTGAATAATCCTTTTTCTGGTATTGGTTTAAAGAAATAATAAAATTTTAAACACAGAAATTTTTTTTTCATTTTTAGCTGCATAAGCAAATATAAAATCCTTAATGGTTTTAAAATAAATCGATGTTGAATTTATTTTCTATATATTTTCAGAAATCTATTTTATTTTATTTTGTAAATAAATACAAAAATAATCTTAATTGTCCACTACGTACGGAATGTTTAAAAGATTATTATCTTTCGTTTCATTTACTAGCAGATCCGTCAATGCTTCGCTACTGTTATATTTGAGAATATATATATATATATATGTGTAGAGAGACAGAAAGACAGAAATTAAATGAACTAAATTGAAGGTTTACAGGCATGGTATTTTTCACACACGCTACAATTTGTTCATCTCATCCTCTGAAGATATAACCTAACGGTGATTCCGGAGGTGAAACAAAAAAAAAAAAAAAAAATAAAAAAATAAAAATAAAAAAAACTAACCTAACATTACGGAACTGCACAAAATTTAACCTTTTACTTTTTCACTTTTTCTTTTTTCCTTTTTTGATTTTTCCTTTTTCACCAATTTCCATTTTTCGATTTTATTACCCAAGTACCATTCTTTGATTATTATCTTTTATCTTTTTCCTTTTTGTCAACTTCCTTTTTCCGATTTTTCCCTTTTTCCCATACGCGTAAATCGGTTCAGTAATTTTTTTGGTCTACAGACTACACACATACGAACATTGCCTTTTATACATACAAAATAAGAAAGTTTGTTTGTATAATTGTTTTTTGTTTTGTCTTAGGTGGCCGGCGCCACCTAGCGGGTATAATTTTTGCAAAAATTTTTTTTTTCTACAAAACCAATGTATATTTTTAATATGGACCAAATTGGTCCATAAATACAATTTTTCTAAATATCTCAACCCCAGTGCTATCTGCCGGATAAATTTTTTACAAAGGTATTTCTTTCCATGTAAGTAACACATATTCTGAATATGAGCCAAATCGAACCACAAATACAACTTTTTCAAAGTATTTCGACCCCTAGCGCCAACTAACTAGTCCAAACTAATTCAGAAACCTTTTGGGCCGACGCAAAACAACTCACAAAAGTTTCATCGCAATCGGATGAATGGTATAGGAATGCATACGGAGCAAAAACAAATATTGATTTTTATATAAGTGTATTATTTTAAATAACTTTTTAATTAAACAGCTATTAAAATGACTACTAACACACTTTAATAACATTTATAATTATTATTAACAATAAAAATAACATAAATGTTATTAAAGTAAAAATTAAAAAATATAACGAAATGAACTTAAAAAATCTAAACGAAGAAATATCATCAAATAAATTTTAATCTTTAATTTTAGGCCAACGTTATAGAATCAAAATTTAAACAATGATTGAAAAATTAAAAAAAATTTGTTAAAATCGTTTATCTAGACCACCTAATAATTATTTAACTACTTATGTTGTCATAAATTTTTAAATGTTATCACATAAAGTTATTACAGAATCCCTAAAAAAAGTTATTCAATAGAAGAAAAAAAAAAGAAACAAGGATATTAGTGAATATATTGTAAATAAGATTTTAAAATACAAAATACTATACGTACGGATCGAATTAAGAATCTTCTGCTTTTAAATACGAGTATAACTTAAAAATATATTCCATGCGCGTTTTTGTTTTACTATTGTATTTATAACAAAATTTATTCATTTTACAATTAATAAATGATTAAATAAACCATGTAATTTTAAAAATTTCCATAAAAATGAAATGACAATTATTATTAAGGACTTGATTAACCTTTTTAATAACAATAATTTATATACATTTATAGAAAAACGAGTTTTATTATAATTGTGAATTAAAAAAAAAAAAAAAAAAATTAAAATTAATGAAATTTTAATAAAGTATATAATATACTGGAAAAAGACAGTAAATGAGTATAAAACAAATCATTACATAAAAAATAACGGAATAAGAAAATTAAAACAAAATATAGGAAAATTGATTAAAACAACCGTAGAAGAGGTTAACTGTAATAAGAAAAAAATATTATTTATTTTTATTATATTATCGTAGAAAGAATACTCTTACAAATTAAACAATTCCCTCTATATTTATGACGTATTGAAACCTTAATTTTTATAAAAACTTAATTTTTAAAAGAAAATCGTTTTCATAATTATGAACATAATTATGATAGAATAATGACGACAAATTTTGTTTTTTATTTTAGGAAGGTAAGAAGAAAAAAGAATTCATTTATTATATATTTGATTAAACAAACATATATATATATATTTCACTAGAATACTTATAAGCATTCATTTATAAGTTTCTTTTTTCAGAGAGTTACATATCTAAATTTAGACGTTCTGCAAAAAAACCAAATAGTTCAACGTTATTTCGGAAGAATTTTATTCTTCTTTACCGCAAAAAAAGATGGTACCGGGTTTGTCCGTTTGTTTATTTGATATATGTTCTCACATTTTTTAAATAAATCGTACCTCCTTGTACGAAATAAAGGAAATATTTTGTTCATGAAATAGTTCGGGTTTCAAATGTCAACGGAAATATCCATTTTGACCATCCCTTAATCTATTTTTACAAATTTCGTCGTGACGTCTGTACGTACGTATATATCTGGATTTAGAAAAAACAAAAGAAAGAAATATGAATATAAAAAAAAAATAAATAAATAAATAAAAAAGATTTATCTGGACATAATTTCTTTGATGCAAACAAAATAAAAAGATAGAAAAGAATTTAGTTTTTAGTTAAAATTTAATATAGAATTTGTTATCCTATCCAGTTTCCGTTTTAAACTTCGAACACCTAAATAATAACTTAAAAAAAAAATTGAAAAAGTATGCAGGTGAATTCTGTGTGTGTTGAGAGAGTGTGTGTGTGTGTGTGTGTGTGTTTTCTTTAGTTCATCGACTTAACGAAAACGGTATTTAATTTCACTGAAATATAAAGAAAAAAAAAATTGAAAAAAGTAAATGATTAAGACAACACTGATTTTTTATCGTTTTGTATTGTTTTTTTATGTATTATAACTACCCAAACTTGTATACATCCAGACAGGCGGAAATATCATTTTGGACTAGACAGCCAGTAGTAAAGACGGCGGTGTTGTCAATAGTGTCCTTAAGGAAGAAACTAAAACTGTTGAAGGATTGTGTGCATCACAAATGCTTATGATAATAGGGCTATATTTAATTCTTTGCCAGACGCCTACTTAAGTTTTCTTGTTTTTGGTTATTTTTTTTATTGATCTAAAATCGAAAATTTCTTCCTCAAAAGTGATATTTAAATTACTCATTTAATTTTTTTTTTTTTTATGGGTTTGTCAGTGTTTATGTTTACAGAAGCACATACTAAAATGAGAATGTATTTATCATACAGGACCTATATTGATTGATTAATGTATTCACTATAAATATTACGACGAAACTAAAGTGTTTTTTTTTTTAATATTAACGGTTTTTAAAAATAAAATAGATAAATGAGCCAATTAGTTGCTTTAATTAATTCCGTTTTATTTTACTTATTTATTTTTATTATTTTAATCATAGTCAAAATAAAAAACCATGCCTATTGTTTAGCAACAAACTATGCTATTGTTTAGCATTTCTTACGTAAAGAATTTATTAAAAAATCTTACGAAATTTACAAATATATTTTTCAATGGTGAGTTAAATAAAAATCAGATCTAATAAGAAATCTGTAGAAGTACACAATAAAATAATAATCTAATAATAAATGATTAAAAATATATT
The DNA here is from genome assembly GCA_010016005.3 of Zanna intricata. Classification (NCBI taxonomy): domain Eukaryota; kingdom Metazoa; phylum Arthropoda; class Insecta; order Hemiptera; family Fulgoridae; genus Zanna; species Zanna intricata. The sequence goes on along the minus strand of JAAAKQ030285438.1, from coordinate 4,677 downwards.
TTATGCAATTTTCACTTACATAAAAGTTAAGAAAATAAAAAAAGCTTACAAAAATTTATTATACTTTCTTGGATTGGTTATTTTTTTCTATATAGTGAAAAAATAATGATACATGAAAATAAACCAAAAAAAGTTTTAAAGAGCTTAAAAAATCGATATTTTTAAACTTTGATCGGTTTCCCCACTCTTAATATTACCCCAAAGTATTTTTTTTTTTTTCAGATTTGCATTATTAATACACTTATGAAGATATAAAAAATATTCGTTTAAAAAATATACAAATAAATAAAATGATAACTTTTTGATTTTTGTGGGAGAGGGAAAGTATTAGGGTTAAAATTTTTGTAAAAATGATAAAATAAGCATGTACGCTTTTATTTAATATAAAGAGTAAAAAGTATTAATTTAATTTGGGGCAACTGGACCCACCGGTAAGCATAACTCAGTCGCCGCGGAGTGGCAGCAGATTACCCTGCCCCCTTCCTGTTTTGGGGTCCCTTAAGAACCCCTCCATCGGGGTCTCCCCTGAGTCTTCAAGGCACCCGATCCTCCGCTTGTGGAGAACCGAAATGCCCCTCCTCAGATGAGCTACCCATCCCGTCCCTAACACCTATCCCTAACCGAGAGTCGGATGCGCGTTGCACACACCCAGCTCTTCTCCCCCGTGCGCGAGCCTCTGAACCCACTTCCCCATGCGTCCTCGGAAGTGCTCCGAACCAGGGCACTCTTGCGTGTGCCCTGGACCAAGGTATCCTCAGCAATTGGGCTGCCTCCCTGGCCCTACACGACGCCACGATTCGCTACCTGGTACACATCTCGTTTTTATTTTAATTAATTTATTTATTTATTTATTATTTTTTTTTTTACACAATACAGAATCAAGATAATACAAAAATAAATATACATCAAATAGATCATCAGAAAATATGAAGGACATCAGAAACATACATCTAGATAAAAACATACTTCAAAGAGAAACAATACACATTATAAAATGTATTTAGATATAAATATATCTACCCCAAAAATCTTTTACCAACAAATTATACCACATAAACGAGTCTTTCAACAAAATTTCATCAAAAATCGATTCAAGTTAAAAGTTATTAAGCTTCAAACACGCCAACACAAGTGCATACAAACGATATATCATAAGTGGTACTTATTTTCATTGATTCAAGAGTTGCAGACAAACAAAATTTTAATTAATGAAATATTTGGATCTTACAAGGAGAAAGCCCTTCGGTCCAAATCCGACATCGTCTCTTTTTTCTATTTTTTTTTAAAATTAAAATATACTGATTTATTAATAATTATTAACCTTCGCTTTATCTGTTTAGCCTCCGGAACTACCGTAAGGTATTACTTCAGAGGATGAATGAGGATTATGTGTATGAATGTGAATGAAGCGTAGTCTTGTACAATCTCAGGTCGACCTCTCCTGAGAAGTGTGGTTAATTGAGTGGTTAAGTGTGGTTAATAATTATTAACTTGTGATTATAAATAAAGCAATAAATAATAATTCAATAATAACAATAAAAAAAAATATGATAAAAAAGGACAAAGTTATTAGTGAAATAAAGTTTTTATTGTCTTTTAATGGAAAAAATAAACATGTATACATGTATTGAGTGTAATAAAATAAGGCTGTTAGTAAACTTAAATGTTACTTAAATGTTACTAAATGTTAGTAAACTTTTGAGAAAACTTATCAAAGAAATTATCTTGTTTACTCACGGAGATACTGACCCTAAAATTGTACTAACAAATTGCCCCATTTATACCAGCCTTTGTCAAATTTCATCAAAATCGAAAATTTATCCAGTCAAACGTTATGTTTCAAACATGCCAGGACACGTGTTTAAATATGTACGAACATTACCACCACTATTTTTTGCCAACATGGTTAAAAGGGGAGGGGGGTCCTTCGGTCATGACCGAAGGACCCCCCCCCAAAAAAAGTGGGTTACTTATGGTTAAGTAATGAAAAAAAAAAACCATTCCCCAAGTTTTTAATGATTACCATACTTTCCTTCTAACAGCATAGCTGTTAAAAAATAACATAGCTAACATAGCTATTAATCTTTAATGAAAAAATTTATTTTTTTTCATTAAAGATTTAATTTTAGAGGAAAACTCATAAATTTATAATTTATTTTTCTGATGAAAAAATATTAATGAAAACGAACCAAAAATAATTTACGAAGTTCAAATAATATTGAACTTATTTGACCTCACGAAAGGTCAGTTCATAGAATCATACGATCAATTTTTTCCATTTTTAATCAGTTATTACTCTTATAATCCATTTTTATTATTCTACTTTACATTTATTATAAAATGAAATATAATTACCAGATGAAAAGTTACTTTGAAACATATAATTTACCAAGAAATAAAAGGTTTTACGTTCATGTTAAATCAATATCATTGTTCTCTTAACAGTAGACGGGTAAAACAAAATCTGATGTGGACACTACATAACTTCCTTGTAAGTCTATTAAATTACATATATATTTTTTTTTAAATGAATATTTTAAATGAATTTGAAAGTACATCAAATTTTATTTCATTATTTTTATTATTTTAGTATTTTTTTATTTTAATTGGTATTATTCAATTATTATTAACTGTAATTTTTCTTTTTTTTAAATCAGAGGATAACAATTATTAATAAATCGTTATCATTAACTAAAGGTTATGACTTGTCGATTTAGCCACTTGTCATAACCGCGATTCATATTCGTATCTCTCTTCACGTCATTATATGAATCAAGGGCCATTTTTCTTTAATATTATTGATGATGGTCGCTCTCGGTTTACCTCTAGGGTTTTTTACCCAAAATCTTGTCCTCAAATATATTCACCATTGGTCATATCATACATTGGTCATGTCATATTACTTATCCTATCAATTTAGTTCTTCTTCTTCCGATAACATTTAGCAAGGACCTCCTGTCACTCACTTCTGTTAAGACTTGATCATTTTTTTCCTACATATTTATTTATTATATATAAATATATATTTATTAATTATAAATATATCTATGTATAATTTATTTATATTAATAAATGAATATTTTTAAGTTAAAAAAGAAAGAAAAGCATACGAAGTCGGATATGAACCTATGGGCTTTCTTCTTATAAGATCCACATATTTCATTAATTAAAATTTTATTCGTTATACCCCTGGAACCAATGAAAATAAGTATCACTTATCTTTGAAAAGTTGTCAATGAGAGCTTATTACTGCGGTTAAGAAAAAGTCTAAAATTCATTTTTTTTTTTGTTGTATTTTGGGCTTTTTTGGACACTTTTGGTACAGTAGATTGCAATTAAAAAGGGAGGTGCACAACTAGATGTTAGAACGGTCCTAAATCCAAAATTTTAACATCCTACGGCTAATCGTTTTTGAGTTATGCGAGATACATACGCACATACATACGTAGAAACATATGTCTACACCGAAAACTAGTCAAAATGGATATTTCTGTTGAAATCTAAAAAACTAAAATTTTTCACCATCACATTACTTCTTTGTTTTCCATATCATCTAAAATCTTCAAATTTAATTCAATGAAATAAGGAGAGTTAATTAATTTTTTATATAAATTAATTTTTTTAAATGAAGAACAATTAAAAATATTTACTCGGATACTAAAGATGCAGTAACATATAAGCATATATTTTTGTTTTTAAAACTATTATATTTTTATTAAAAAAAAAAATTAAACATTTTTGTGATATTTTACTCATTAATAAATATGTAGAAAACATTATAATTGGGGTAATAAATTTATTAATAACAATTTTTTTATATCAGATAAATCTATAAATATTTTATCTTTACTTGGTATCAGAAAGTATAATTTATACAGCATTTAAAAAAATTCCTTATATAAGCTTTTAAATAATTAATTAATCAATAATAAATAAAATTAATTTATTTTTATTAAATCCTGAAACAGTTAAAAAATTTTCTACTTTAGATCAGTTGTTTTATAACTTGATATTGAACTAACAAAAACATAAAATTGTTTGATATAATCTACCGTTGCTATAGTTACAATAACAAAAACCGATACTACCAGCTAACGCTTTAAAAAAAAAACAAAAAAAAAACAACAAAATTACTGAGCTAAAAAAAAGTGAGAATTTATTCAGGACCATCTATTTTAACCACATTTCTTCTTCATTTCTCTCACTTCGTTAACTATGTGTAACTTTTTTTTTTTTATCTTTATTTCTTTATCTTTTCATTTAATTTTAGAATTAATATACAACTCCATGTGGAAAATATATTTTAATATTCCAGGTAGTAAATTTTTCTTGAATCTATATTCTATCCTGTAAAAAAAAAAGGATACAGCAAAAAAGACTCATTAATTTAATAATAAAAAAAAAAAAAATCAGTATGTGTCTTTCTGCTCAATTAACAGGATAATTTCCTAAAATCTTTAAATTCTATCCTCATTAAATTCTATATCAATATTCATCAACTTCTAGGTGGAATTTGCAAGTTTTTTTTATTAGAAACTAGTATTAAATTGACTCGTCGAACGAGTTAATCTACATTTAATAGAGCACTTTTTTTTTTTTCTTTTTTTTTTTTTTTAACCTCCGGAATCACCGTTAAGGTATATCTTCAGAGGATGAGATGAATGAATTGTAGCGTGT
>JAAAKQ030285416.1:0-10392 GCA_010016005.3 Zanna intricata | reverse complement strand
TCTCATCCTCTGAAGATATAACCTAACGGTGGTTCCGGAGGTAAAAAAAAAAAAAAAAAAAAAAAAAAAAAATTATTATATTAAACAAAAAATCGGTCAAAAAACTGGGTTTTTAGGCTTTTGTGAAACGATGGTTTCGCCCATTCCGTTTAGGTGAAGTAAAACGAGACTGGTGAAACTGATCCGTTTGTGTTTTTACTGAATTATTTAAAATTTAAAGAGAAACAGTTCAGGGGAAAAGGAGTTCCAACCTTTACTGTAACCTGGTGACAAAGATTAAGACATACACCGTTAGAAAGGGTGAGACGAGTATGTAACCCTGTTCTTTTTAAACTTGTTCGTAGAATTTACATCGAGTGAAGTATTTAAGAACGGTGTAACGATCCTGGGAAAATATATTTAAAAAATATTAAAAATTCTCTCATAACAACATACTTTTAACAAAAATTTAGATAAAAATTGACCTATAATCACTTTAGGGAGAAAAAAATCGATTTATTTTTCACACGCTACGAAATTCAATTTCATAATTAAAATATAAAAATAATTATCGGCCATCAGGTCATGTTCTCTTAATAAATACGTTCACTCATAAAATAAATAAACAGGGAGTTAAATATACTTTATGAGAACTTTATTTACCGGACATCGTTTTATAAAATTACAAAGGATCTATTAAGAAACCAGGATTATACTGTCTAGATAGAACCAGGGAAGCTTTCATACGGAAAAAAATCTGCAAACTCCCACAGAAGACAAATAAAAATTTTACAAAATATTCGTTATAATTTTACGCTTTACATCATTTGATCGGCCGATTTACATCCGAGTAACAACGATTGTTTCTTAGAAAGGAAAAAATAAACTCAAAATATGATACAATAGCAATATGTTACGGAAGAGTAAGGCTATTTAAAATCGGATGATTCGTAATTCCTGAAAGGAAAAGGATTTAAGACATCTTAAAAATTTCCATCGAATATACAGAAAGAAGTTTGTGTCAGAATGGAAAACAGGTTGTATTTCAAGGCATCAAGAATTAGTTAATATAGAACAAAAAGTGTAGAAGACAGAAAGTGGAATATCTACGACGGATAATCAAGGATGTAAGAAGGATTATACGGATCCGATCAGTCGAACGACGGAAAACCAAACTGAACGCCTATCGGGATTTAACATCCACTTCGAATTAATTAATTAAAACACCGCATCGGAAAAGATTACAGGAAAAAATTCAGTTATCGCAAATTTTGGGGTGGGTTTTTCGCATGAACGAATAATTCCTTGCAGAAATTGTCACTGCCGACTACTCTTATCACTAACTTCATAAGTTTACGACAATTTAAAAAATTATTCCCTGTTTCCTTTCCCGCATTCTGAAAATTAGTAACATTAATATCAATAGATAAGATCTAGATTGTAAATTAGATTTAAAATAAATTTAATTTGTATTTTTTGTATTAAATTTATGATAACGAACATCTGAATTCGTTTATCATTTTGTAATTATTAATTTCATTACAGAATCTGTCATAATAGAAAAAAATTAATTAAAAGACTGCTAAGTCTCACGAAAGTTAAGAAATAATCTAACGACAAATGACGTTTACATTAGTATTGTTACATCAAAATTAATTTATGTTGTCCCGAGATATATATATATATTCTCAGAAGATACTTATCGCGCGCGCGCGTGTGTATATATATATATATATACTGAAAAAACTCACAAAATGCGCACAAATGTAATTAGTCTGTCGCTTAATAAACGTATTTTTATTAATAGTAAAGCTAAAATTATTGTAATTTAGATAAGTTTAGAATTTGAGGGTATTTTATTCATCCATAATAATAAATGTAAGCATTAGAGTAATAAAAAAAGAATACTGTCGAAATATGAATTTACATGTTAAATTTGTAAATTTAGGACCTTAGTGAAAGGAAATGAATAATTACCATTTTGAACTTCAACCGTACAGCATTCCTTAACGATTTCCGAATACGTAGATTTATTTATTTTTATACTCGATAACTGTATTATAATAATGAAACGGTAATTGTAGGTAAATGGTTTTAATAATTAAAATATATTTACATATTTAATAGATTACTTACACCACTTCCTCAGGAAACTACTGGTAAGCTTGGCACAAATTTTTCGACGATTCTGCATTTTGATTTAGTTAAAAGTTTTAGTTTACTTATGCCACAATACACTTCACGTATCACTTAAAAATAAATTTTTTTATGAAGAAATTAACTATAGCTCATTAAATTTTCGCGAACAGTCTGTGTTCGCCTTTCGTCCCGCCGATGGAAACCTGTGGATAATTACACACGATTATTTTTTTTAATCGATTAATTACAAAGGAGATATCGTTAATCTATTAAAATAAAAACGAATTACAAATTTTTAATTTGCTTTAACAAGCGAAATTTTCAAACTTGCATCGTGTTCTGTTATCATCAAAAAAGATTAATATACCTATTACAAGATTGATACTTGTGTTTTTTGTTTTTAATATTAAATTTAGTTTGAAAGGAATCTTAACTTTTAAAAAGGATTCTTTTACCGATTAATTTACTATTTTCTTAATCAAAATATCGTTAAATTAAGGGAAAGAATTTGTTGAAAAAAAAAAAAATTATTTTTAAAATTTTTTTTAAGGTATAAACAAAACCTACAATAAAGACGTAAAGAGATTATCAGTAAAATTTCTTAACTTAATGATACGCTAAAAAAATCCTTAAATACTTCTTTAGTATCTACAAAAATAATATGATATTTATAATAAGAAAAATAAATTATTTAATAGCTTCGAAGTATTATCTTATCTATAATACTGAACACAAACGACATATAATAAATGATAATGATCTTTAAACTACTTAAACAGCCGGATCAAAATATGTAAAGCCAAATTCGAAAGTAAACTTTCTTCGCGTTAAAATTTAGGGAAATACTTAACACACCGATCAGCAGTTCTACCGATTACACTTCGTACACACCTCAACGATCGCCTGAGGACGACTGACTAGAGACTGTCTCAGTCTTGACCGTCACCTCCTTCAGATTTTCCCTCCTCATTCTTAAAAATTACCCATCCACCTGGAAATCAGTGTTGCCACTTGTTAATCGGATAGTTTCGATTCTATAATATGTTTATTATAATAACCTATTAACGCAGGTGTACAGTAATCGCTTGTAGACATATTAAACGTATCTATATTCGTAAATATATAAATAATTAAATTTATCTATTTTAGATTAATAAATGTGGCTTTTAAAAATTTATTGTTTTATAAGAAATAAATAACTAAAATTAACCTTGTGAAAAACATACCTTTTACGTTATTCACGTTTATTGTGTGTGTGTGTGTGTGTGTTCTGTCTCTCACTCTCTCTCGCTCGCTTCAGCTGTATAAACACATTAGTTTCTTTTGTACCACCAGATTTAAATAAGATATCATCAGTAAACAGATGACGTGATTGTCACTAGGTCCACCTCTTGTTGCTTGCATTCTCTTGAAATATTCAGGGTTTTTGTCAAATTTCTTTTATCTAAGCCGAGAAAACCTCAAAAGGTTGATATTATTATCGTTATAAATGAAAAAATATATACTATCGAATTTTTTTTTTGTTAAAGTCGAAAAATTACTATTTGATTCGAATTCTTTTTTTAATAATGTTTCTCGCGAAGAGTCACTACAGTTTATGTCTAAACGGAAATCATTACTTGTTCTGAAGTTTTCAGATTCGAATCGAAGTTGATTCTCATGGATTATGAGTCGGTAAACTTCTAAAGCTCATGGAAGGGTGACGGTAGCCTAGAAATTTCAATCGTAACAAGATGGCACTGTTTCGTAATGAATTAGACAGTTGGCAGATGGATCTTACAGAGTAAGGATTCAGTCAGAATTCTACGTTTGTTGCCAAATACTCGACGTCTGGCTTCCGAGTTCTAAGGAAAGGAAGAATTAGTTACTTCGTACTTGCAACATAAGCTCAAGAACTTAGCGACTTGAATCGCAACGTTGTATGAGATTACATCGTTGTGGTCTATCTACTACGCTTTTGCTATTACTGTAAATCGGATTACTGTAAAATCGAAAAGTTTTTCTGCAACTCGAAATAGATCTAAGTCAAAATTTTAATCTGTTATCGATTAAAAAAGCTAACATTAAAAGGTGTAGTTTCTAATCGAAGATTATTTTAGACGAATCGGAAAAAAATTTAAGTCTATGAGGAAACTATTACTTAAAAAGTATAACGATTAAGTAGGCCAGTCGGCCGTACGCTAAGGCAACTGAGGTTTGTTGGTTCAGTAACGAGAGGAAAATTAAAAATTAAAAAATATTTAGGAGACAAAGATTAGAACGCATAAAGCGAACGATGAAATATGAAGTACGAAATAAATAGGTACATTTCTATTAAAATATCAGCACAAAATAAAAATCAAAAAATTGAGGGGAAATTAAAGCGCTGGATAAAGGGGATTGAATTAGTCGATCGATTTATGAAAAAGTATATAAGTCGTTGAAGTTTTCACCCAAATGTAAGCCGACTTAACGAGGATTCTCATCAATATTTTTCAGTATTGTAATATAAGCCAATGTAGTTACAGTAGTAAAGCCGTCTCGATAAATGTAGGTTGTAAATCGTCTATATGGATGAAACAAACTAGAACGCAGCTAGAATTAAATTTTTATTTAAAGTATTTCTTTAACGTTATCGACTAACTTTTATCGATTAGTTATGTTTTAAAAAAATATAATAATTCTTGTCCTATACCACCGCGAAGTGTCGTTAGGGACATGGCATCATAATAAACTCAAAACGAATGTAAATTCCTCAATCATATTCGTTCATACATGGTGCTTTGTACAAAAATCTTCAAGATGTCGCATCGGTTCGACGCCTCTCATAAGCTTTATTTTGTAGCTTTTAGAGCAAAATTGCTACCCGGTCGTTTTCAGATTAGTGTGCAAGAAATGGCCTTTATTGGTCGAAATTCTAATATGTTTTTTAATTAACTGTCGTAACTTTTCTATGAAACTAAAAAATTCACAATAAATTGCGCGAGAGGAAAGGCAGAACTGTTCGTAGCATGACAATGTAAAGAAATTACTTTTTTGGTAAGCGTAGAAATAGCAATGCATTATTATCGTACCTAACAACCTTCTTAAGTTCATTTTTTGCTCCTTTTCGTGCACTTTCTATTTCTACGGTCGATTATATTTCTTCATACCATAATTTAATCAGTATGTATTTTTTGTTTATAAAGTATCTATACATACACAAACGTTTTTCACGTATGTAGTTAAACAAATGGCATTATTTAGTCTTAATTTGGATATCACATTCGGAATCAAATCTAATACATACAGAACACGATCTCTGAACAAATATAATGCTAGTGGAATAAACAAAGTGACCCGCTGCATTCACACGATCTTCTCGATCGGTCGAACGGGGAGCAACTTTAAAGATAATGAACATTTGAAAACCATCCCCAGAAACAGTCGACATTCACCGACCATTTCAAATAAACACATTATAAATCCATCCGCTACTACAATAACCTTGATAGCCTAAATATTATTTAAGTTCATCCTTGAAAAAGATCTCTGGTGGTATAAACGATTAACGAAGTTTAGGCGGTAAGATGGCATTCAGTTGAATCAAGCGTAGAAAAAGCGCATAGAAATTATTACATATATTATTTTGTTTGGTTCTATTTATCTTACGAACTTCGCTCGGGTTAGTCTCAGTTATGGTGATAAGACTTCGATATCGGTTGTTTTTATTATCGTTTGTACAACGGTTGTTATGTACAACGGTATTTAAGTTTAAACAGTGCAAATATTTTTTTGGAGAGCACTACCGGATGTAACACAACATTCGGTGATTCTGTTTTCAAGAAACAGAATCAGCTGATTATATTTCTTGAGTCGAAAACGTTAAAAATACATGAAGATTGAAAGGACGAGTAGAGCGGGAGGGTTCTAGGGACAGATGTTACTAATAACGATGCGGTCCGACTTCGGTAACCGTTAGACCGAGCTCGAAAAAAAATTATCGTTTTATTCGTTACGAATTGTAATTCCGGAACTTTTTAAGGAACTCAATAATCATACATTTTTATAAAATATTTGATTTTTCTTGTTAAGTACCATCCTCTACACGATCGACTTCTGATTTTTTGTATCTGAAAATAATTGAAAAATTTAAACCGGTAAAAACCCCTGAGTGTATTCAAATTACTTATCCTTTATTACCGGGCGATAGTTCCGTCATTCAATCGCGAAAAGTTTTACGTTTACATGTTTTCGGAGAAAACGAAGTTAATATCACCACTCTCGCAATGTTTAGCTGATCGGTAGATCGCCTATGGCCGGTCAGACCGAGTTAAATCCCTATTGCTAATCAAAGTTGTCATTAGCTTCAGTTAGATTAGAGAAGCGCCTGAACAGACAAATTCTACCCGACAAATATAAGACCAATTTTCCAATCAAGCCGTGTGCGGTACTAAAATCCAGTAATCTTGCGACGCACTTATCTAGCCGAAAATTCTAACCCGTCTTTAAATCGTATGAGTATATACTCTCGACTAATTACCTATCGAACTGAGAGGTACAACAGATCGTCTCGTTACGTTTAGCTCTGTATGAGCTCGTCCTATTTAGTGTAATTTAGGCTTATTTGGTTTAAAAAGATTCATCCGTTTTATTGGGCTAAGTCTAGTCTCTTTGATGGTAGTAAATTCAGTTAAAGATATTTCGAGTAACGATCAGGTACTGCAGGTTAATAAAACTAACCCACCGGGTTGGTCTAGTGGTTAACGTGACATCGCAAATTAGCTGATTTCAAAGCCGTGAGTTCTAAGGTTCAAATCCTAGGAAAGATAAACATTTTTATACGGATTTGAATACTAGATCGTGGATATCGGTGTTCTTTGGTGGATGGGTTTCAATTAACTACACTTCTCAGGAGTGGCCGACCTGAGATTGTACAAGACCACACTTCATTCACATTCATACACATCATCTTCATTCACCCTCTGAAGTAATACCTTACGGTATTTCCGGAGGCTAAACAGATAAAGATAAAAGAGATTAATAAAACTGAGGACTATTGAAAAGTTTAGAAAAAAATTACCTATTAAGAGATTGTTTAGACGATATAAATATAAATAAGTTAAATCCTTCTTGTATTAACAGATCGTTCGATATATAGATTAAACTTTATGTTTGAGACCCAAAAAATTAAGCTAGAACATGAAGTTAAAATCAGCGGTCGTGTTCATTTACTTTCCTACCAGTTTTATTTTAAAAATATAATTAAATTTTATTGGCTGTTCTAATAGAGTTCATCGTTTCGATATTCTATGACATTTAGTTTCTTTATTTGATCTATTATTGGCGATTTCGGCTGTTTACTGGAGCTTTCAAAAACAGATACATCGAGAAGTTATTAGGGATCGATAGGACTTATCTAAAAGAATAATAATTTTATCCTAGATAAAAACGCTTCTTTGTAGCGTTGCTATAGGACTAAACCTTAAAACATTTCTTATGTTCTTCTTTCAATTATTATTCGCGGATGATTAAGTTCAGAGGATGACATCTAGCTCGAGAATAAGAAAGCGAGGGTAAACGACTAACAAAAAACTACGATACACATACTTCAAACTACAATAACTTTTGGGAGGCAGTTTGTGCTATAGCCGGTCACAATCACAATCTAATTGTTATAGAAACAAGTTTCGGCCGTCCATCCTGCTTCCGAAGAGGGAGAATGGATCCAATTTATTTCAGAAAAACAGCATTATATAAATAAATAAATCCTTTTTGAAGAGTGAGTAGTAATTGCTTTCATCAGATGAATAACATAGACAGAAATTAGGTGACAGTACACATCCTATTATTCTTTAGTGAAATGTCGTTAGTTCTTTAAGTGCGCGCGCGCGTGTTGTGTTTCAGTGTTTTTCAGTGTAAAAATATTGACTTAATTATTTTCTCGAATATTTAACAAATTTTAATAAACTCATAAAAGCAATAGATCAGAACTTTTAAATGAACAGGTGATACCTTATTCAAATTGTTTCATGGCAGTTTCTATAACTTATTCTTATAATTTAGGCTTCCATACGTACGTATATACTGTGCGTATTAATTTTTATAACGAATTTACTAACGATTCGTTTTTTGTTTATACATTATTACATAGAGGAAGGGAAGAAATTATACTATCTAATGTGAAATTTCCCCTGCAAGAGTCACAACTGTCTGCAGCCGAATGTCTTCAGGTCGCCGACAGGGACGTAATAATAAGAAAGAATCAAGAATCTCCCCCACCTTGTTTTTTCCACTTCCTCCTGAGCACTTCGCTATACCTTTCTCTCTCTCTTTATACCGTAACATACATACAAACTCTCTTTATCTCACTCTTTCTCATGAAATCAGGTGTGTAAGCGACGTAAGAGAAACTTAACTGGCTTTATAGAAATTTAATTTTGCTTTCGTTTACTTAAACGGCCGGTAAAAATATGAGTTTCTTCGACCTAAGATGACAGATATTATCGTTTAAGAACCGGTTTTGTCGTCATCGTTTTAAATTTTAAACCGAATGTATTACATTTTAAGTAATTTCACGTTTTGAAATCTGAAATATGCTTACCACAATAAGGATTAGAAACGCTTTTTACAGGAAATTCGGAAGATGGCAGAAAATATTTGTGTAAATGAAATATTTAAAAAAAAACCTATACACCCTACTTTATTTTACATTTGTCATGTTTGCAGTAAAATATTATCCTTTGTTAATCATTGTGCCAATCTTTTTCATTACATTTTGGATTTCTGATTAAAATCGCCTTAGAGACGAATAGTTTATGTTTGTAATAGGGTCATAATAATTATTGTTTATCTGTCGTGTAATTTCAAAAGTAATTTCCTTAGGAAGTTTTTAAAACTTATTTTTTTTACGTATATTACCGTTATATAGCGTCGAGGAAGTGTTACGAAAACTGCTGAGCGAGGGAACCTTGACTTTAAGTCGCGACATCTACTACCATCGCGCACTTAAATCCTCTCTATCTACTTCACTTTAAACGGCCTGCCGGTCCCAAATTCGATTCCCAAGAAGGATCAGGCACTTTTTATCTTCCTTGTAAAATACATATCGTACTGATAGATTTTAGACACATTCATAATTGTTTCGATAGGACCGCTGATCTCAATGTCCTCATTGTATTCTAAAAACCTTCGTACTGTGTCTTCCTTGTTACAAAAATAACGCTTCTCCTGTAAAAAAATGCGATCCTAAGGGCCAGGTGACGCGACTTATTCGGAGCGGTATTTTTCTTTCCGGTGTGTCAAAAATGATATACATATGCAGTGTAACAATTTTTTCAGCCGAATTTTATTTTCTTACAACCGAAGAAAAAACTGGGTGAAATTGTTGCAGGTCAAAGCGAGTCTGAAATGTATTTAAAATATGGTAACAGAGGTTTATTTGGCAAGAAGATGGTGCGCCTTCTCATTGGCATAACGCTGTACGTGATCGGTTGAATGAAATTCTCTTCGACCACGGGGGATTGGTCCCCAGGAACCAGATGACAGGGCTTGTTTGCTGTGGCTTCCACGTTCGCCAGATCTGACCTCGCGCGATTTTTTTACTTTGGAGGTTTATAAAGGATCAAGTGTGTGTGCCACCGTTACAAACTGATCTACCCAACTTGAGACACAGGACTGAAATAGGTGTCGTATCAATTATTCCACGATTATTAAAGTATGACACTGATTAATGTATGGTATGAACTGTCCTATCGGCTGGATGTGTGCTGTGATGAATGGTACTCACATTGAACACTTATAGAAAAAACTGTTTGCTCTTTCATTTTATGTATAATTTATCATTGTAAGGAAAACTTGAGAAATATTACTTAAGTTAAAACCCCGATATTTATTTTGAAACACACGGGTATAAATATTCATAAATAGGATAGTAAAAAGGATTGTAAGAATGTTTTTTTTTTTAATTTTTTACTGTGACGGTGAATTACCCCCCGGTTCTGGTAATAGAGAAACGATAGCGCACAAAAGAAGGAAAAAATTATCGGTACTTAGTCGTTTCATTACCGAGACAACTGTATTTATACAAATATATTGATTTATTTGGTCAGTTATACGATTTCGTAAGTTCATATCGATTTTTATATTAGATTTTATTTCATTAGTGCAATTAAGTATAAAAGTGGATAAATATTTTTGAGCATTTCAGTATGTTCAATGTTTAATTAAATTTAAGATGTTAGTTTAGGTAGACAAAATTTTGTATATAAATTGTTAATCAATTTTTAGGTTTATCCGCATTAAATTTTCAAGAGA
>JAAAKQ030285360.1:0-10392 GCA_010016005.3 Zanna intricata | reverse complement strand
ATCCCGGTCAGGCATGGCATTTTTCATACACGCTACAATTCATTCATCTCATCCCTCTGAAGATATACTTAATTATGTTTCCGGAGGTTAAACCAAAACTAGAATAAAAGTTTTGTTTCATAACGGACATAAGTATTCTCTTCCTTAAATTAATCTTAGAAAGCATTTTAAGAACAATAATGATATGATTTTTTTTTAAATCTTTAGAAAATATAACAATTTTCAATAGTAAAACTGATTAAAATTTTAAGGAGAATCGGTTAAAATATGGAGAATAAAAATAATAATTTCTAAAAAAAAAAAAAATCATGAGAAAAATATTCGATTAGAAAATAAATATGAATTTTAAATATAGGTAAATGAATGTAAAGACAAAAGAGAATTAAGAGAGGTTAAAGATACAGTGATATAATATATAAGTACAGGCAGGATTTTGTTTCATAGCTTGTAAATAAAAAGATAAAAGAATCAAAATAAATTTTCTGGGAGAAATCAAAAGCAGAATGACGTAAATAAGGAAACAATCTTTTAGAAAATAGATGTTTTTGTATTAAATATTGATCTAAGAATAAAAAAATAATTACTTAGAAGTATCTATGTTCATTGTAGCGTTTTATTAAAAAAACATCAGAAACTGGAAAACAAAGTGATAGAAAATTAAATGTTTTATTTTTTTAATATTCTTATTATTTACTCTGTAATGTACGTAGTAATATTATTTATAAAGACTCTTTCATATTATTTTAATTTAACTAATTTTTTATGAATATTAAAACAAGCTTATGATAATTAAGGTTCTTTTAGTTTTGTTTTTTTTTTTGAAAAAAAATGGAGTAATTGATTTGTTTTGCCAACGGCAGCATATTAATAAATGTAACCATATGGATAAGTAAGAATTTTACTTTATTAAATGTCAGTGTATAATTTATATTTATGGGTATCAAACAATGATCTCATTTTTATGGGATCTAGCGGATCTCCAAAAGGTAATTCCAAGTAGAATATGAGTAATTCAGTTTGTTGAGTAATTTAATACAAATAAATTACTATTATTATTAAGTTATTAAGACGAATAAATGAGAGAAAGGTTTTATTAAACCTTTAAGTGTGATGTAAGGTGGAACTTAAGATAAAGATATAATTTTTTTTATAGAGGTGGGGTATCCATTTTACAGACGCCTAGGTAAGCCTGGATAGTTTTGGGGTCGCTAACAGGTTCATAACAATAGCGGGTTTTCGCAAGGGTTATTGTGTTCGTATGTATGCCTACGCACTACCGACTAAACTACCACCCCTGGCAACTTACCCATTTCTGGAACGGCTAATAGATCATTACATCGGAAAGGGGGACGCCACATACACAGAGTCACTCCCCAAAAGATAACAGATACAAGAATCACACAATCAAGAACACCGGGACAAAACAGTACACACAACTCGCATCAAACTCAAACGAAACTAGATGAGACAACATCCAGACATATTCAGACATCAGAATCCCATAACAACTCTACCATTCATCAAGACCACATACAGCAAACACCTACAACACAACAGAACACACAACTGCACACCATGCACACAACACACAATCACTGCCGAGAGCCTGTCCATCCACACGATCACCGGCGACTACTTCGTCCAATCCTAGGGGACTCCTCCCAGATACTTAGTTATTGCCTTGCTACTTTTGCAAATACCGCAACAGCTGTCCAGTACTCTTCTCTTTGTAACATTAATTGTATCCGCTCTTCTGGGAGGAACATATCGTTTCGTCCATTGCAGTGGTGTACGTCTCTCCTCGCTTCATCAAATCGAGGGCAACAGATATGCAACAGTATGCAGCGCAGTTTCCTCCTCATCATTACACACAGGACAGGGGAGAGAACAGTAGTTCTCCCCCCTGTCCTGTAACAGAGTAATCCAAACCCCAACAGATATGCTTGGAAGCCCCATGACCGGCCAGAAACTGCGTTAACCAGTAATCTAGCGAGGCATGGATACTCCCGCACCAGGCCTTCAAGTCACCAATTAATCTGTGGGTCCAGCGACTTTTTTCGCTGGAATCCCACTGGGACTGCCACTCTCTTTCCATTTCTTCAATGACCCTATTGAATAATTTCCTTTTGTCTGCCGGTAACATCACACCACTGGCCACCAATCTCATCCGGTGATTATCTTTAAATCTACAGGAAGTCATCCTGCTAACATCTTTGCCCCATCACGAGAAACTGTGCGGTATGCCGCCGTGATACGAAGGCAGCATCGCCTGCGCAACGATTCAAGAGCACCTTTATTTAGCATATTTATTAAAAAAGCATATTTATTTAGCATATCTAATAACTCCACCCGAATTTCGGCTTCATAAAGGGTAGTGGATATACCACACTGGTCAGGAATTTCCTCCTAGCTCACAATCAGCCGTCCAACCTTATCGGCCTTGTTACAGGCCGCGCGAATATGAACACCAAAACGTAAGCGAGAGTCGATCCAAACTCCTAAATACTTAATTGCAGACCCATGAAAGCGGATATGTCATTATTGTTTGTAGATGTATTTGTTTAAAGTACGGCTGGGTCCTTTCTAATAAAGACTCTACGTTGGTATCAGCAGTTTAAGGATACAGGAACACAAAAATGGGGTCGGTTGATCTCCCATCTCGGAGGAAGTTGTGGATCGAATAAGAGAAATATTTCAGTGAAGCCCCGGTAAATCGGCTAGTAGTAACTTTAGAACTGGAAATACAGCAATTGATAATTGTGAAGGTTCTACACAAGCGCCTAAAACTTCTTGCGTACAAAGTATGTTACGTACAATTCAAGATGACGATAAATCACACCGTTACAATTTTGCCATAGACATTCTAGATAAAGTGAACGATGATAATGTGTTTTTAGAGAAAGTAATTTTTCTGACAAAGGTACCTTCCATGTTTGTAATTCCGTTAACCTCATAATTATCGGAGTAGCGAGAATGACTTTCAACAGACAGCCATCTCAGAAATGCCCTTCAATAACGATCAACACCTCATGTCGTTCGACAAACAAAATGTGATGCCCGAAAATTAACTTTTGTTGTGAGTAGACTGCTTATGAAGTGATCTGACCATTCTTCTTCGCCCAGCCAACAGTTACTATCACAGTGCTAGTTATCTAGATATGTTGTAGGAGTGTACAGTACTACAAATTGAACATCAGCAACGCAACTTTTATTTTCAACAAGATGGCGTACCACCACAATAGGGTTTAGGTGTTAATTTCCTCAATGTTGGATTGACCATGATGAGCCAATTCCTGGCCACCTCAATCGCCTCTAGTTAGGACATTCTATTTCTTTCTTTGGGAGGTTTATCCAAGACAGAGTATACGCAACGAAGTCTGTCAGCGACAATGAAATAAAACGAGGAATGAAAGGTTTAATCAATTAGATATTGTTCGTAATGTGCGGCATGAAATTGAATATCGTCTAGATATTTACGCGCCATAAAAGGTTCTTATGTAGAACTTGTATGAAGTTAGTAAGCATTGGAAACAAAACTTTTTGAATTGTTGTGTTCAATAATAGAACATTTTTATAAGTATATTGCTTTGTTATTTTTTTTATTAACACCTAAAATGCGCTGATTAGTTTATGATCACTGTAATATCTTGGAACAAACAGAAATTGTGTATAGGATCAAAGTAGTTGAATGAGACGAATTATAAGGTTTATGTGAGCGAGTTCTATTATAGTAACAATACCTTTATTTATTAAAAATGCTTAGATAAAGAAAAATATTTTATTTAAGAAATTTATATTTAATATATATTATGAATTAAATACTCCATCGGAAAATATTTTTAAGCACATTTAATAAAATTGCTAATGGTCGTCATGATTAATACAATCATTGTTCTAGTATTATATGAGTTGAAAATAATAGAAGGAGAGTAAAAATAGTAGAACCGTACAGACACATGCTTGTAGACATCAAAAGAATGTCGTTACTAAAAGACATGCCGCGTTCAATCCTTATTTGGATATGCCAGATGACACAATGCCTGTAATTACTTTAGAGTTATACGTGACCACTCGCTAATTGACATCTATCCTAGTGAATTATGAATCGCAGACACGAATTATTCTTCATAATATGCTATCTGGTATTAGTTATTTCATCTAAACTACTAGAAATTACTGTAGTATGTTGTTTACAGGCGCCTCGGTACAAGTATATTTTACTGATTGCTCTATTTTCTGTCAATAACGAGTAGCTATTTTAAAAATTCTAAATCTTTTTAACCATTGTAATATTTATAATTCCATAAAAATAATAATTTTTTTCTTTTTAAATTATATTTTTTTCTAGTATCCCCTAAAATAACAGAGTAATAGTTTATCAGAAGTTTCCGTATAAATAACAAATACAGAGTTAGAAAAAAAACAGAAATAATTCCATTGAAAAACAAAAGTGATAGTTTATGACTAATTAAGATTAATAAAAATGTCATTATCCTAATAACTTGAATATTCTGCTCTCAAATTCTCTCCTTCATGTTACCTTAAATTAATTAAATAGTTAAACAAAAGTAAGATTGTCTTCCTTTAACTTCTTCGTAAGAAGTGAAATTTCACGTGCCTGGTGACAAATTCGAGAAAATCTTTGGAAAAAGATATGACAACATACGGTAGCCATACTTGTTATGAGACCGGTGTTTAAAATAAGTTGTGTTCGAATTAGTTCATGTTTTTTTTAATTTTAAAAATTTCGATGAGAAAAAGTTATCCATAATAATACTTTGATACAGCAGATCTCTGAATGATAGAAGTTTGTTGAAAATCTTGGGTATTTGTCTACTGTTTTAGACTTTTAGAATGGTCTGTATTTGAATTGAACGGAATATATTTAAAATAAGAATTCTCTACATCCCCCCAAACAGTATTATATCTTAGATTTTGTCTTAAATAACACGTAACATGCACTTTTTAGAACATATTTAAGGAAATGAAACTGTAACGATACATGTTGCGTTATATATTATGTAATCGAGCAGAAATAACACTAATTTGCTTAGACCAAGTGAAAATCATCAATTATAATGTCTAAATACTTACGCTCACATTTATAAGCTACAACAGGACAATTACAGAAAGGTAAAGTACTTTGAAAATAAGTAAAAGTAAGTTTTTAAAAATTACTTTTCTTTAATTTCTGATTATGGGTAACGAATGTGCATCGAAGCTGTCTTTTTTAATTAATACCGGTAATTAAGCTTTGTTCATAAGCCCAACGTAACACAACACATGATTTCTTTCGTATGAGAAACAGCGCGTTCATAGGACGTATTTGGTATTAATAGAGCAACAACATATCAGCAAACTAATATAAGCTACAAAATTTTTAGAATGTATCGATACCAATTACACTAATTAAGCATATATAGCAAAGGTCATAAGATGGACCACTGAGGGACTTCATTATCTACATCAGCTTTATGATTCAGTCTTTTACAAACTTTTACACAGAAATTGTGGTTAGATAAATAGTTCTGAAACCGTGCCAGCAAACGTCCACCGACCCCGATTTCCCTAAATTTCTCAATAATAGAGAATGACTAAAATTTAATATTATTATTGCTCATTATAAAAGAAAAATAAAAAAAGACAATAATTTCAATTACTCAAACATATGTATTCTCAATACCAATATATATTATATTTTAGAGAAATTCTGTATAAAACAAAATCACCCGTTTCATACAGTAACAAAAAGAATATGACCAGCAATCAAGGACTTGTGTATTGATGGTTTAATCTCTGTCCTGTGAGTAGGAGAATTAAAATAAAGAATATTGAGGCTCCATTTGCGTGTATATTTCTAGTTTTTTGAATTATTAATAATATTATTATTTCTTTTTATTTTTTTCGTAATTATTTTATTAATTTTTTAGTCCCTATTTTGATATTGGTTATTTCCCTATTTCTTATTTCGTTTCAATCGTAATCTCTTTAATTTCCACCCGAAATATTATTATTGTTGTTATTAATATTATTAATAAAGAAAAAGAATTTAATTGATGTAAAGTGAATTTAGCGCTATGCGGAAGAGTTTTGGCTCATGCCTGTTCTGTGCCTGATTATTGCGGACTTCCCAAGATAAGGATTAGGTAAGGAAAGTAGTCTGAATTGTTCACTATTTGCAAGTGATTTATCTATAATACAAAATCAGATTGATCTGCAAAATCAGTTAATATGTAGAATGAATTAGGCATGACTTACAATCTTAAAATTTCTGCTATTAAAAAAAATTATGGCATTCAAGAGTAAATGTGTCTGTTTGGTTAAAAGACAGTACTGTGCAATGTACTGCTTGAACAAGTGTCTCGCTACAATTTTCTGGGATGCGATAATACCTTTGATGTAGAGAAGAGAGTAAATAAATTCCAAACTGTGTGTGATACCATAAGCAGGACGTTGAATAACACACCTAAAAAAAGACAAAATTGAAATTATATGGAACTTATGCCACAATTGTGGGACGGAATGCCTGTGAGGATTCCGAGAACAGAATGCAGAAATTGACTTCAAACATAGAGTTTCTAATACAATTCCGGTTACGGACAATATCACTATGGCATCATTTCCCAATGATATGGCAATCATGGCTGTGGTTGATGATTAAACTCAAGGCTTAGCTAGGTTACAATAAGGATTGGACTTTCTAACCGGATGATTGAGGAAATGGAAAATACATGTAAATCAGCGAAGTCAACAATATTGGATTGTGATAAGAAGGGATGACTGCCCAAGTATCTATTTGGACTACGGTTACAACCCGCGAGCTGAGAGTGTACGGTATATAAGAATTTTATAGTCGGTCATCAAACATAGAAGGTTAATATTAAAGAAAACCGGAAGCAGTTCGATATCAAATTTAAGAAGCTGAGTTGGTTGATAGGCAGGAAATCGCAATTGTCCGTATCTAATGAGTTATTATTGTACAAATTGATCTTAAAACCGATTTGGTCATACGGAATCTGACGTTTCTAGTGAGACAAGTATCAGCAGTATAGAAATTATTCAACGATTCCAGAAAAAATTTGCGAAATGCATAACTCAGACAGCATGATTCCATCAGAAAACCTAAATCGATGAGTACTTAGGGATACCATATGTTCAGGAAGAAGTTAATAGATTTTTAGTGACAAAGTACTAGATAAATCTTAATGATCATATGAACCATCTAGCTGTTAATTTCTTGTACAATGGTTAAACGTTTAGGCGGTTAAAAAGGCTAGATGTACTGTATTAAACCTAGGAACCTAATCGTGATACTCGGGACGGGACTTCTATTCTTGAGTTGTTCATCATCTCGGTATTTATGTTTATATTTATGATTGCTTATGTGTCTGGTGTTATTTGTTCTCATACCTTTTTTTACCTTGTGGTTTTATTCATACAGCTGGACTTTTTATAAATTCTAGTGCCTAGTCTTTTAGACCTTATCATGACATGTGCTATCTTTGATTTCCTAATGATATCTTTTATGTTTAATTAAGATATTTCAAGGAAACTCCTTCACACTTGCTTATTGGATGAAATTTACCGATTTTTGCTATCAACGAAACCGACTCTAGATATGATTTCAGATATAAAAAAAATAAATTCTTAAACAAAATCTTGTTCTCTGCATTTCCTTTTTTTTTATTTTGGCAGGGTTTCTTCAGGGCGATTTTTTTTAATGAATAAATAATTAAAAATATAAGTGAAACTTTAAAATATAGGAAAATAAGGAAAAATATTGTAAACAATGTAATTAAGTTCTGTTATTAGGATTTAATTGGTTAAAATAATTTATTTATATCTTACACGCTATCTGTATTTTTAACAACTTATCAGATTATTTATCTTTATTCCTGCCTCACTCTTATCTTGGTAGATATTGTTAATTAATGAAAAATTATCATAAAAATAATTATAACAAATTATAGTTTCCCTTAATTACACGGTTTTGGATAATTATATGGTTGTTATAAAAAGCTTTATTCATTAAAAATGGTATTAAAGTATTATGTATTATTTAATACGTTAGATTTTAATGGAATACTGTTTAAAGAGAAAAAAAAATAACGTGAAGGTCCATATTAAGTTGTTTTTTTATTTTATACAGCCTTAGTACATTTTTCTTTTTAAACTTAAAAACTGTTAAAAAATAACAATTAAATTCTCTTTATCCCCTATTTAGATGATTATTTTTTAATGATTTGTGGAAATTTTTTCCACACTAATTAAAATAGAAAAACAGATTAATCAGTTTTTTTTTATATCTTCAGTATTAAGTTAGTACGTGTAGCAGCAGCTAAACTTTTCGTTCTTCTAATGTAATCATTTTTGTTACATTATCATTTTGCGGCCATATGGCGGCCATTTCTTATTTACCAGCAAGTATAATGAACTATTATGACATCAACTAATTAATAATCTAATCGTTCAACAATCCAGTTACAGAAGAAAATCTATATTAATAGTAACGTTTACAGTTACATTATAATATTTTCCTCAACTATAATGACAACTGTAACTTGCTAAGATCTTCCATAACTTTTCAAACTGTGAACTGCTAACATTTAATAGCAGCAGTTCGGTTTGATAAAAAAAAAGGTTATGTATTTATAAATATATAGAAAGAAGGAAATTAATTTGTTAAACAGAATTATGAATATTATCAAACTAACCATGTATTTTATACTTCTATGAACAAACATTTAAAAAAGAAATTATATTTCCTTTGATGTAAAAACAAGATGAAATTTTTTATTATTGCTTTGATACAATTAAGATATAAAATAATCCTTTAATCTTTGCGGTGTTGTGAAGCAGCTTTATTTTGTAGAGATTTATATTATCTACATCTCTTTATTTGTAAATTGACTGTATATTAAGTTTATAGACTCACAAATACATTGATAATTAGAATCTAATAATAATAATACATCAAGGCTAACAGATACAATTAATTAATTTTAATAATTTATTAAGTTTTTCTAGATATATTTTTCTGTATATAAAAAATCTGCTAATTTTTTTATATACAAGAACGAATCCAACGTCCCTCTCCATAACCTCGACAACTCTTAATTTAAATTGCGTTGTAATCTTAGTTTAGAAGCAAAACATCTGCTCTGTAAATTGAATATGTCTACTTTTATCTGTTTAGCCTCCGGAACCACCGTAAAGTATTACTTCAGAGGATGAATGAGGATGACATGTATGAATGTAAATAAAGTGTAGTCTTTTTCAGTCTCAGGTCTACCATTTCTGAAATGTGTTGTTAATTGAAATCCAACCACTAATTAACACCGGTATCCACTATCTAATATGCAAATCCACATAAAATAACTGCGTTTACTAGGATTTGGACGTTAGAACTCTTGACTTCGAAATCAGTTGATGTGCGATGACAAGTTAACAACTGGACCAACCTGATGGGTTAATTGCATATGTCTGCATAATTATTACTTTGAAAACCAATTTTTTAATTTATTTAGATATTAAAACGTAAAGCCAAAAATTTAAGCATGAGTAAAGCCTAAGCAGCTTTATACAGGAATATACAGTCAAAAAGTTTTGCTTAGAAGCCACTTTAGTTCACATCACAAAAAAAAATTATTAATTCCTTCATCCGACTTGTGGATAGAAAGTGTACCAATCATAGTTAAATTAACAGTTACTTCTTTTTTATGTTATCTATTGCTTCTTTTATTATGTTAACCACGAAAAATTTCTAACAAATACTCAAAAATGGCTTTGATTTTCTTTTCTGAGAGAAGATGTATGTATGTATGTAAAATATATACATGTATATATATCCACTGTTTCTTGACTGTGAGATATTTATTCATTTCATTGCTTTGCACTATTGGCCTCCGTTTTTATAGTGGCTATGAAACAACTAAAGCAACTGAGACTAAAGTTGATCAATCAATGTTATTTTATCTGGTAGTAATGATGTATCTCCATTTGCTGTAAAATAATACAATCCTGATAGTGACACCTGTAGCGCTGGAATTATAATTTATATTATGATAGAATTGGCACTCTGATTTAATAGAACGCATATTAATTCAGAAAACGAAAGCATGAACCTCACTTCTCACTCTCACAAGTAAGTCTGCCGTGGAAAACTTGTCCTTTATGTTGGTTTTTTATATTTATAATGTTTACTTGCGATTCTTGCCAATTTATCGACAATTAATTATGGAATCTATCAGAAATCTGATAGAATTTAATATTATTATGGTAACATAAATTACAAAAAAAAAATATATATGGTAATATATATATATATATATATATGGTAATATATATATATATGTATGTATATTACCATTATATTTTTTCATAAAATTTAAA
>JAAAKQ030285349.1:0-10392 GCA_010016005.3 Zanna intricata | reverse complement strand
TTTTGTTTAACAAATAAAGATTAAAACCTATTCCTAATCCTAGCAGTCCGTCACAGTGACTCGCTGTGACAAGTGTCACTGCTGAGCTGAGCCATACTTGGTTGGAGGACCGGCTCAGGTAGGTGGAAAAAAGAAAAAAAAAAAGAAAAAAAAAAAAAGGTAAAAAAATAAAACTTTTGTTTGCAAAAATGTTTGTATGCCTTTGTTTAAACTGGAACGTTTCTATATTATATTAAGAGGTTGGGATATTAACTAATTTCAATTTATATTTTCTGAGAATATTATTGTCTGCAAAACCCGAAATACATGAATTTTTCTTGATTCCAACCAGAATTATGAGATGATATATATATCGGGGATATTTAACCTTGCATATTCATAAATTACATTTCTTCTTTGAAAAAGCATCTCCACACCGAAGTAGATTATAAAAATTCATTCTCTGTATTTTCCAAATGAATTTTATACAAGTAGATTTAAGAGAAATATCAGAATTTATTAAAGAAATCCCCTTCAAAGAACTAAAATTTAGGTATAATTTTATTTTTTAATTCATGTTGTACTCGTTCAATTATATCAACATTTTATTGTCTCTAGGATTATTTGTTTTTATATTTAACATCTTTCTTTTGCAGGAGTAAAATCTGACAATTTTTGCATTAATATATATCACTAGTATACGTTGATAAATTATGTTTTAATATTAAGAGATTTAGTGTTTGTGTATATTATAATTTCTAAGACTATATAATGATACTATTCATTATAACCTTAACAACTGATACATAAAAAAAGAAAATAATTTTTTAAATTTATATATCTTTTTTATTCATCTCTATAACGATCCTTACTACCATGAACGGAACCGAAGACATCAGGGAGCAAAAAAAAAAAAAAAAACACGGCAGGTAGGAATTAATACAGCAGAACAGTTTAAATAAAATTTTGTTGGCTGCAACATTATATAATGAAATAAAACATAGTAATTAAATTAAAATTGATTAAAGAAAGAAAGTAAAGATTGAAGTAGTAATTAGATAATTTAGAATAATTTTTATTTTTGTTCAGGAAATGCAACATTGAAGCTTATTTTGCTATCACTAGTCGAAGGATCTTCTTGAATTAATTTTCATTTAAACTAGAGACATCGATCGTTTTTTTAACTTCATTAGACATCTCCTTATACCTTAGTAAGCAGATCAGATTTTAGATGGACTTAAAACAATTTGTGATTCCTTATGGAGAAGGTGCTTATAGCGAAATACCCACATCTTGTTCAGTCGTACCGTGGAGCAGACAATAAAAGTGCAGGGCATCCCTAAAAGGTCTTCTATCAGTAAGAAGAGGAGGTCGAATTATTGACGAATAAATTCTTTGGTGGTAGATGATGGGAAATAAAACTTTCTCTTAAATGTTTGCTATCTTAAGCTTTGATATTTTTCCTGAAAATTCTCAATCATAATTGAGGTGTACTCTCGGTCTAGATTCCAGACTTCTAGAATATTCAACATGAGCCCTCAAAATACATATATATATGATACAGGTTCTCACGCATCTTAAGTTATGCGTCATCCGATGTAAGATACTAAGGGCTCTCCTAGTATCTCCTCCCTGAATATCTCCTCTCCACGTTTTACTAAGAGTATTTTTGTCAAACGAGATGAATAGTACCCTTATCTCATATAATAATATTAATAATTATAATTCGTCAGTTGTCTACGTACCGTAACAATTGTGCCTACTTAAAGTGTATTTAAAGAGTTAAACAATTAGTTTTTATGAAAGTTATTTTTTATGGAATTATTATTTTTTTTGTTGATGTCCTGCCACATAAAAATGAAGCTTTTCCATGGAATATGAACATGTAATTAGTATTTATATAATTATCTAATATTTTTATGTAGCTTCTTAATGAATCATTTAAATTGATTAAGGAAGTATAAAAGCTGTTATATTTTTGTATACTTAAACCCTAAACAATTATAGTTAATATTAGTTCTAAATGAAACGTCTCAGTTTTGAAACCCTTCAGTTTTCCCCAGTAATTTTTTTGTAATAAAATCTGTCTAAAAAATCACCTTCTCTGAAAAGGAGGGCCATATGCATGTGATCTTTCGTGCTTCCTAAGTTCACTTAAATCTTTTTGCTTTCGGTAAACTTGAATGAGGCCATTGCATCGATTGAGGTTTAGATTCTACATTGGCATAAGAATCAATAAATTTAATCACAACTCAGGATATTGGAAAAAATTCTACTTGTTTTCTCTCGTAGTCATCAGATATTGCATGTTATCTTTTGATTTATGAACATATCTTGCATACATATTGCAACTGCTAACATTTAACAATTTTGTGCACTGTACGTTATGAAAAGTGAAAATTCCATACAAAGAACACATAAAACATTGGTTTTCTCAAAAACTTACATTCACCTTTTTTTTTTTTGACAGTCTCTTAACATTTTTCTTCCCACCCTTTTTTTCATTCATGATCCACACCGGCAAGTTAAACTCATAATATCGCTGTAATATTACTTTACTCATCTAAATAGTCCAGTAAAGAACATTCAACTCACAAAGAAAAACTCACAATGAGTTTTGAAGTGTTGAGATCTACAGCATTGAAAATTCAATCCGTGGATTCGATATCTCATAGTAGGATATTTTTATTACCGCAGATATTATTCTTTACTATATTCTTATGAATTACTTCATGCCATGGTACATTTTGCCATTGAGCTCTGAAAAAATGCTGACATTTTTCAGAGCTCACTTAAAATAATTATTAAATAAATATCAGTTGGTTGATCCGTTTATCAGTTTTGTACACATATATGTATATTTATAAATATATATAAGTTCAATATATATTAATATACACTGCAGTGAGCTTTATTATAATTATTTTTTTTTTAACTTTTTAATAGTTCGATTTATTTTTATGGAAAACAATTTAGGTTAAATAATAAATTTACAACAAAAAAAAGTAGCAAAAATATATAAATATTGTTAAGCTAGAGATTTAACAGCTATAACAATATCACACTATCCGTGCAGACATATACTCAATATTTTACTGTACATCTGTTTGCATGACACAAATCTAAATCCCGTAAAAAATTTAAAAATCTAACCATAAAATAAAAAAATTCCTTTTTACACATTTCTTTATAAATTTACATTTTAATATATTTTCTATTGAGGCTCTACTTTACAGTATATATTTACCAGAACTGTAAAGAGATGCAATATATTTATATGTAAAGAATCTTATATTGAAAATTGTTTAAAAAATTCTTTTACCGTTTAATAAAATGTTATTGAAATTATATATAATACCTTTCAAGTTCTCTATCGTTTGTAGTATCTGCTTTACGATTTTCAACCACATTTTGTGGTTTATCCAAAAATACTTTTTTTATGATTACATTTAACTAGTGTTCTAGTAATCTCGTAAACAATGATATGAAGTATGAATTTTACGATAATACATTTAGCCTTCAATCAGAATTAGTAAAAATTATAAACTCTTTATACGTATATTTTTATATTAATTGTAGATATATATTTTGTATTCATTTTGAATATATATTTGCAATGAATTAATCTTCTCAGTATGATTTTCAACAGTCTATTTTTTTGTAATTATTTCATTTCCTACTATGAGTTTGTTCATTAAATATTATTTTTTCATACTTTAAGCACCTCGTCTATAATTAATTTATGTTGTATTTATCTACAATACAAAAACCTGAAATGAATATCGGAAATAAAATGGTATGTAACTATTCTCCGACAATATGTTATGTATGGTAATGTAAAAAACTGTATCAAAGATAGTAAGAAAATATATTATAGGAAACAGAATTCATATATATACCAATAAAAAATTTCTTATCCTCAAATTGCCTTAGTGGTTTTGGACACGGCTTATGTTTGTCATATAAATCTAAATTCTGTAGTAACACATTCTTTATAATAGAAATAACTTTGCCATATTTTTAATTGTGGAAATATCGTATCACAGTTAGGAACAGTGGTTTATATTATCTGAATTCTCCAGTACAACTGAACAATTGGTGTTTCTATTTGTATTGTTTATATATGTTATGTATATACAATTTTACATAGAAATACTTAGTATTCGGAATACTTCTTTTTTAATTCATACCTCCGTACCATTATAGCATTTTTTAAAGAGATATAGTTGAACCTATACTGAATACTTAAAAACTGAAATACTTATAAATAAAAATCTCATCATATTTATCGTCGTTGGCTTTATAAGTTATTAAACAGTGTATAGTATATGATTGTAGCTTGCATCAGCCAGTTTCTGCTCATTATTAATTTTATTTATTTATTTTTTGAAAATATTGATTAATAAGTTTACTTAGTAAACTTATTTATCAATATTTTGACAATGTTTGGTGCCCGAACCTACCAACCGTAGGCGCTACCAACCAAAGACCTACCAACGTTACCAAAGTTCTACCAACCGTAGATGCTCAGGAACAAATCCCCATTATATTTGATTTATCCTTGTATATTAAAGGGTTGCGAAATAATATTTTTAATGCAAAATAGAATCATTTAAACGGAAAAAAAAGATTAGTGTAAAAATTAATAAAATTAATTCATAAATTTCAATCTAATCTCTAATATAATAATTAAAAAGATATGTCAAAATCCTCTTCCTAAATGTCATGAGGGCACTGACTGTGTTCGCGCTTCTAGTATGCTTTGATGGGGTCATTAGGAATGAGTAGAGTCGGCCAATATACACTACCAACCATTTCGTCAGTAACGCTCACGAAGTTGGAGCAACACAGTGCACCCTTCCACTACGACAACGCACAATTATAAAATTTCTTGATCGTGAAATAGTTCAAGCGACGAAAATCTTCCAGAGATTGACTGCACAGTTCGGGCACTAAAAATTGTCAAAGACTCGTTTGTTTGGCTGGCACAAAGTGTTCAAGGAAGGACCAATGGAAAATCAGTAACACGATCGCCGTCCTCGGAGCAGTGATATAGACGAAAACATTCGCCCGATTTGAACATTCTTGAAGACCACCATTGACTGATGAGAGTATCCGAAATTAATTTCTTGTATGAGTAACACACAATCAACGTTGCTTACTACTGCGAGCTTTTGAACGAGTGAGGACTGTATATCACTGCAAAAGGCGAGACCAACCGATTCGAGAGGTCATCCTCCTCCACGACAACTCAGGCTCTTTGCTGCAGCTCTAACGGTCTCAAAACTAGAAGAAATATACTGAACTCAACTTTATCATCCTCCCTACAGCCCGGACGTATCGCCCTGCGATTGTCATTTGTTTGAGCTGCTTAAAGAACTATAGGAGGACAACGAATTGAAGATGACGTGAGCGTGGAGAGATACGTACGCAACCAGCTTAATTCTACGATGCTGCGATAAAGTACCTTCCTTCTCTCTGGGAAAAATGTGTTTTTAAAGCAGAAATATATGTGGAATAATAAACTATATTTCCCTTCAGGTGTTATGGCGTTACAAATACACATGCTAAGCTATTATAAAAGATTATTATTTTTTATAAAAGAGTTGCAAAAAAAAAATGGTTAGCAATAAATTACTGGTAAATTTAGTAGTCGAATAAAAATACGTCTTGCTGAATGTTCGGAATATATACATACAATAATTGCTAATATCAATGTTTAAAAACAACAGTGAATGTCCTCTTTATCACCGAATGATTTGTCAGTTTTTCTATGTTACGTCTTCTATACACTTACTAACGAACGGCATATTAATTTTTACAAGGCTGGTAAACTGGTAACCGACAAACTGGTAGCGTCTCTGCCTTTTCAGGAATACCTGTTAGGCTCAGTATTTTACCTTAGCTGTAAAATTAATTTTTCTAAACTAACTGAAATTGCATGCTTACCTTTACTTGCTGAAATAAATTATTATAATATCGATTTGAACTTCATTTAAGTTTTGTCAGAAAAATTACAGAAAGAAGTATCTTCTGTTTTTGATCAAAACAAAATGAATGAATGGTTGCGAATACAATAGAGGAAAGACGAAAAAATTTATATCTAGTGTGAAAGAAATAACATTTGATTTTGATAAAAATCTGCGTTAGTCTAATGTGTGAAAACATTCTGTAAGATTTATTATTATTGTTATGATCTTTGATTTATGAATAAATACACTCATGCAAAATGTTAACATATAAATTAAATTTTAAGGAATTAAGTGTATGTTATTTTCCCCTCGGATTATTCTGGTGGTTGAACTCGACACCGCAAAATCAGCTGATTTTTGAAATTGAGAGTTCTAAAGTTTTAGTCATTAAATGGACCTGATTTTATATGGATCTGAATGCTAGACTGCAAGTGCCGTTTTTTTTCGGTGGTTCTTTTCAATTATTCATACATCTCAGGAGTGGTCGAACTGAGTCTTTTCATGTTTACAGGTTCATTTATCCTTCAAAAATTGTACACTACATATTGCACTACGTCTGCTACTACGTCAATCCTGGTAAACCAATAGTCTTTATTTTGTAGTTGCTACCTATACATACACTCCCAGACCTGACAGTAGCAGGAAAACTGGTTGGAGAAAACAAACGCGTATGTTAACCAAAATACCTCACAGATTTAACTTAATCTAAACATAATTTATCTAAAGTAGTAACAGAATGACTCGTATTTATCCGATATGAAATAACTTTAAATAAAAAAATTCTTCTCCATTTTTTTTTTTAAATTTATTATTAATATATGACAGATATTTTATAAAACGTAACTTTGAAGTTATTATAAAGTTTTTTCACAACAGCTGAATTACTTATTCGACTAAGGCATTGCGTCAAATGACAATTTAGAAATTTATATATAAACTGAACAAACAACAATGTACAGAAATCACTTTAAAAAATTAAGATAAATTGGGAATATTAAATAAAGCCAATTGTTGGTTTGCAAGCAATAGTTACTTTTGTGATAATATTTTTTCAGTCAAACCAAAATTAAAAGCAAAACAGTTTCCCTAAGAGATGAATAAACTTCATTAATTTTCTTAAATATATTAACTTGCTTAAAAAAAAGTATAATGGTAAAAAAAAAGGTCAGATAAAAATTAAATGGAAAGGATAATTTGCCTGTAAAATAAAACATCGAAAAGATATATTTTTTGAATGATCACTGCAAATGACATGCTGTATCTCTTAAATAATAATAATGTAAAAATTTAAATTGAATTTTTAATTTGTATAATAATAATAATTTTTTTTTTTAAATTGTAACTGAATTTTTACGAGTAATTTGAAATTAAAATCAGCAACTTAAAATTCAGTAAAAGATTTTATCTTCTAAGAATCAGTTTTGTGTGTAATAAAATTTTGACATTGATCAGATTGTCCTAATATGAATGTTGGCAGTTATATGAAAAAAATTAAAATAAAAAAATGTGGAAACCTTACACCAATTGCAGTAATATGTAAAATTTTTTATTCAAAACAAAAAAAAATCTGATGTGTACACTACATGACTTCGTTGTACGAAAATCGAAAAATAATATGATTCTAAATTATAATTTTTAACTAATATTAAATACTTACAAGTTTTACCAAATCTATTTCGTATAAACATATTTAATAGTGCTATTAAATTACATATACACATTTTTTAAATTTCTATAAAACTTTTGTTCACTAATAACTTTTGATGTTTCGTCATTTTTTGTTTCTATTATTGAATTATTATTTATTGTAAAACTTTTTTACAATCACGGATTGATATTTATTAATAAATCAATATATTTATTAATTAAAAAGTTAAAAAAATCGATTTAAAAAAAAGAGAAGATGAGGTTTAATTCGAACCGGTAGGCTTCCCTTTATAAAATCCAAATATTTCATTAATTAAAAGTTCATTTGTCTATATGTTTGGAACCAATAAAAATAACTACCACTTATTATATCTCGTTGATAAGCTCTCAATAAGGGCTTATTACTGCAGTTCAAAGAAAAAGCTCAAAATCCAAAATTTTTTTGAGATTTTGGACTTATTTTTGGATACTTTTGGCTCAGCCAATTGCAATCAAAAGGGGAGGTGCACAAAAAACTGTTACAACAGTCCTAAATCCAAAATTTCAACATTCTACGGGTAATTATTTTTGAGCTGTGAGAGATACATACTTACGTACAGCCGTGAAGCCGAAACGAATTAAAATGGATTCATAGATGAAAGCGGTTATCTCGGTTGAAATTTGAAAACAAAAATTTTTCGCAAACACATTACTTCCTTTATAATTATTAGATTAAAAAAGAAAAATGTAAAAATTTTATATTAAATAGGTTTTATATAGTTAAGTTTAGATATTTTATTAAGAAATTTACGAATTTTGAGTTAAGATACAGGGCTACATAGATAATGGGCTACTTATAATTTTGTTTAAATGGCGTCTTTTAAGAAAATTACGGTATTTTTTCAGTCATATGATATGAGGGGGAATGAAAATGTATGTTTTTTTTTCTCGTTTTGATATGTAAAAAGTATGAAAATTTTTAAATTGGGGTTTCCTTAAATATATGTACAATTATATCACCATTTATACATGATAGATATAAAATACATAATGATATAAAATTTTGTGGCTTGAAAATCCCCAAAACTACTAAATAAATTTAGCTGAAATTTATAGATACTGTAGAAGTGTATCTGAAGTTGTGCGTGTGAAAGTTTTATGATGTTTGGTTGAGTCATTCTTGAATTACGATTAATTTAAGGTAGAAAAAATTTGAACGGGACCAATTAAAAGCGTGGATGTAATAATGCCATAAGTACGAACGTTGACGTTGACGTTTATTTTATGTGGTACCTATTGTGAGGAATATTAAAAGAAATTAAAAAATATATTGAAACATTAATACCAAGTCAAATTAATGAAAACTCGATCTTCATGCGCAAGAATTTGTATAATAATTTTGTGAAAATCTCTTAATGGTTTTAAAACTGTTTGCAAAAATATAATTTCTTCTTTATCAATAAACGTGCCATATTACATTTCTATCTAACTTCTGTAATAGTTCTTGAAAAAATCAAATTTTTCAGAATTATAGTCACATTATCTTTCATAGAAACACACGCTGGTAATACTAATAATAAAATAGTAGTACGATTTCGTTTTTACAATTTCTTGTTGATGTATGTGTTAACTAATAGGTTTCGGATGTATTAAACCGTAACGTATGACATATAAACATAAGTTTTCCTATATCGTTTTTCATGAGATCATTATTAATATTTGAGTTAAAGCAAAACTGTGCTGTGGAATAGAAGGTTTGTAAGTGTTGCGTTTTGAAGTGTGTATATTTAGGCGCGGACATCGTGTGAATAAATTAGACAAGCATATTTCGTTGTATGTGTAAACAATTCATAATTCATTCCGCAGTACTTAGATCCTTAATACATTATGCATGAATACAGTGTGTACTGTACTAGGGAAAACTAGGATGTATAGCCTCAGGATGAGGAAGAGAAGAGGGAGGAAATATGAGTGGGGGTAGGCGATACTAGGTTCTGCAAACTCCCCCTCTTCATCACTCGTTCAACATCCCTTTCTCCCACCATATACCTACTTACTCTATGACCAAGCATCAACGTTCCTACACATCACCCACTCATAACCCCCTTTTTCATACAGCCCCTTCATTTGTACGCCACTACACTTATCAACCTAACTTCATCCATTTTATTTTCAACAACCAACATAAAAATCTGTATAAAAATTCCAAAAAAAAAAAAAATAATAATTCAGTATGCCTTAACTTTTTAACAGAATAATTTTCGTTATTTTTTTTTTTAATTTAAAAAAAAGAAATAATTATTTTAGAATACCTCTTTCAAGCAATAACGTATCCTAACAAAATATCTCGAAGAAAATAAATTTTGTCAATTTTGTAAAATTTTGTAAATCAATTTTATCAACTTTAATTGATAACATAACATCAAACATCAATTTTATTTAATAATTTCTTGAATTATTGAAATATTACTACTTATATATCATTTTCGTGTTTCTATAGTACTTTTTTTTATTGATAATTGGTATTTTACTTATTTTCTTAGTGGGGTAGATTATGAGAATGCTATCGGAATGTAATATATTATATTAGGAGTTGCACTAAAAGAATTCTACTAACATTCAGAAGTCAGAGTAACCTTAGAGACTGAGTAAAGACAGAGAAGAATTTAGAAGACAGAATAACCGAAAACATTATTTAACTGGATTATAAAGTCCTACATAATTTTTTTTTTTTTTTTTCAGTCATTTGACTGGTTTGATGCAGTTCTCCAAGATTCCCTATCCAGTGCCAGTCGTTTCATTTCGTTATACTTCC
>JAAAKQ030285338.1:0-10392 GCA_010016005.3 Zanna intricata | reverse complement strand
TGACCGGGATTCGAACCCGGGACCTCCGGATGAAAAGCCGAGACGCTACCACTCGGCTACGGAGGCCGGCAATTATTGTAATTAAACAACCAGTGTGTTATTCAAGAATTTCAATTATTTAAAAAAAAAGTAAACAACGAGAACATAAATTATGGTCACTAACAATAATCTAAACTCTATTTTTGGGAACAAATGGTTTTTCCTTGAAACTGATTTAAATAGGTCAGTATAGTATATAAAATCACTACAGTTTAAGTTTATAAATGGGAATATTTGGCAGAAGGTGTGGCTATAAAGATGTTAACTATCGATTTTATTTGCAAGGCCATGATATCCTTTCGATAGTTAACCTATTAAAAAAAAAAAGGAAAGAAATATAGTTTATATTTGTTTGTATACAATAAAAATAAGCAATTATGTATCGAATTAAGTTAGTCTATATTACTTTTATTTATTGGTCAATATCATTTAAAAATTGCTTCCTCGGATATTATTTCTACTTTTAACTGATGTTTCTTTTAATCCTCTAATAAAAATCTCAACACTTTGGAGTATATATTATTAAGATCTCTATAATTTCGAATAGACACAGACCATATACATTATGGTAATGTTTTGTAAATAAACCCTGTAGTACATGTCACAAAAGAAAGAACT
The DNA here is from genome assembly GCA_010016005.3 of Zanna intricata. NCBI lineage: Eukaryota > Metazoa > Arthropoda > Insecta > Hemiptera > Fulgoridae > Zanna > Zanna intricata. The sequence goes on along the minus strand of JAAAKQ030285338.1, from coordinate 9,735 downwards.
TAAGCCTGAATAGTTATATGTTACAGACCACTTGATGAAAACAAATTAACTTTAATACCACTTAAACCTTGTATCGTTGTTATTCTTAGAAGTTTCAATTTCTTTGAATAAGATTTATATAAATTATTAAAAATTACGCATAAAAATTACTGTATTCCTTTTTTCTGTTTTCACAGAAATACAATTATGTTTTAAGTAAATTTAAAAGCCGAGTTTTATCTGTCGTTTCCATAATTAAATTCTTTTTCTTTTTTTTCTTGAATCAATTAATACCAATTATTATTTTTAATTGAATCATTACCGTTTAAAAGAAAATTCGATATATCGGTTCCCAGTACATATAGGACATTTTTTTTTGTGCTGAACAATATGTAAACAATAAAATTAAAATTAAAAACGAGATGGAAAAAGAATTATGAACTAAAACGAATATTTATTAGATGATCTCTGGTTCTTTTGGACAAAACTTACATACAGTTGCCTCTCATTACTCTGCAATGAAACAGGTTATAGACCAGTGCAATCAATAACAAGAATATATTTTATGCTTACGTAAAACACTACACTATTTCCTAAAAATAATTGAAAATTCTCATTCTTTTTAATGAAAATTATTTTTTAATTCGTAATATGTTTTTATATTCCGTAGTTAACTGAATTAACTACGTACCATAGTAATGTTAAAACAGATCAGTGCAAAAAAATTTATATCTTCACCTACAACAGATAAAATCTTTTAAATTGCCACCATATTGAAACCGATCATCAATATTGATAAATATATCAAACTACAGATAAAATTCTATTCATTAATATAATTAAATAATAATTTTTTTTATAATATTAATTTTCTTAATCAATTAACGAAGTCATCCGACATTAAAATTGTATTACCACGAAAGAAGGAAAAATTTTTATTAATATAAAATGTAAATACTAAGTTTAGATAACCCATCCTGAAATGTTATAGTTATTTACATGGTTTTCTATAATTCCTTCTGGTTTTCGTTAAGTAAATATAAAATCTCAAGAATAGTACAGTACAATATGGTAAAAAACTCCATTCTTTTCAATAAGTATTTCGTAAAATTTAAGTCTTTAAACATGTTTTTCCGTGATTAGAAATAAAGTTTTATAGTAAGGTTTACTCAGACATTCTCAGTTTTGATTCTGTTTTATTGTACGGGAGCCCCTTTTTTTTTTTTACCATTTAATACAAATAAGAATTGATTCGACAACAACTGTTTTGTACGATATAAATAAGTATTAAAAAAAAAAACTTTATTAATATTTTATCCAAAATTATATTAAAAGTATATAATGATCTCATCACCTGGAATTGTTTCTTGGCGTTAAAACGTATCTTTTTCATACAATTTGATGAATGACATTTAAAGAATTTTACGTTGTTATTCAGGTCGAAATTATATTAATCCATTATTCAAAATTTACAGTGGCTATATTTTTGAGCTAATATTAAAGAGATTCTTTACTACCCAAGAGATTTTATTACCCGGTGTATTTTCAAAAACCAATTCTTATCTGTTTCTTGGATGGGAATCCTAAGCTAAAATTTTAATAAATAAAAAAAAAAATTGTTTCAAGTATAATAATTTTTATTCGGTGCATGTTTGTATCCTAAAATTTTGTTGAAAAATTTTGAAATACCAGAAAAGAAAAACATAATTTTTCCTAAGAGTGTAATTTGCTTTAATTTTTATTACTGGTAAATTTTTGTCAAATACATAATCGATTATTAAATTATATTAAAAAATAATTCTAAAATTCAACTAATATCATTGAAAATATTTTATTAAAAACGTTGAGGTAACACAAATAGTTAAAAAATGGACCAAAAACAAAAACTTAACTCATAATGACAAAATACACATAGTAAAATAGAAAAATTTAATAGAAAATACAAAATAGAAAAATACAACCAAATAAAAAAAATATGAAAAAACTAAAAAAGTTTCTAACACAATTAAAAGGAAAATACGCCAATTTTACGGCCATCTTTATAGAATTATTAATAATAAACAACAAAATATTAGACCGCTTCGAAAAAAAAATGAAATTAAATGGTTTCCAAAAATCTCAAAAGATTTAAACGAAAAATAATTAACCGCAGAAGACATTAGAAATAGATGAAAATGGTCAAAAACATGAAAGGATTCCGGAATTGACTCTCATGAAAAGGAGGAACACAAAGAGAAAACAGAAAATCACTCAGAAAGAAGAAAAAGAAAATAATAAAAATAATATGGAAAAACATTGAGAAATAAAATCTGGCAAAATATTGCGTGACTTTCCTGAAGCCAAAAAACAAAAAAGAGAATAATATTTTTTAAAGGTGGAGAATAAATTTTCTAAAAATATTCGTATATAGGTTAAGCTTAAGAACGAATTAGCTTAAGAAAAGTTTTCTCTAAATCTTTCTCTAACCCTTTCGATAATGGTAAAAATTAAATGAAAATTTTCAAAAAAAAATTCTGTATCCCGGGGTGTATAATTTAAAAGAAAATGTAGACATTTCTTGATAGTTTATATGAAGTATACACTTTAAAAAAAAAAATGTTGAAAAATATTTAAAACGAATGGAGATAGAGCAAAAGAACAAAAAACATATTTCAATTTTAAGAGGTAGAAGTTGATTTTTGAAAGCCCGTTTTTGGATTATTTGCTTAAATTTTGGAGAATTTGCTTTAATAAAGTTTTTTCTTAATGCCTCTGAAAAAAAAACCAAATAAGTTTATACGCGATATTTCTCCAACCCCTCTATGCATTAAAAAAATATTTAATATGATCAATACCTCCTCATATATAAAAAAAATTGAGCCAAATTTGAAGAAAATCGATTTTTTTTTTGTATCACCTCCGGAATCACCGTTAGGTTATATCTTCAGAGGTTGAGATGAACGAATTGTAGCGTGTGTGAAAAATGCCATGCCTGACCGGGTTCGAACCCGGGACCTCCGGATGAAAAGCCGAGACGCTACCACTCGGCTATGGAGGCAGGCAGAAAATTGATTGGTCTATCCTGAGATATAATGTGAAAAACAATGTAACATGCATAATTAAATACATAGGTTATACATATGTTTTTTTTTTTGTTTTGGTCTAGATGAATTAGTTGAATCCTAAAACGTAAAAAATTGCAAAAAAACTGGATACTCTATTTTTTATATGATCTCCATAGTTTCCCCTTTAATATAGTCAGCTATTTTAGCTATATTCGACGGGAAAGTAAAACAAAAAGCTAAATAAGTTTCGATAAGTGGTCCTTTAGCGGGAAAAAATTTAAAAAACCTTAAAAACTTAATTTTACAACTGTTTTATGATTTATTAACATCAACCGAGTTTTTATATATTAAATCAGTTTAAAGAAGTGCAGAGAACACGGTTGGACCGGTCACTTGATAAACAGAGAAGAAGGTACATCACTGAAAAAAGTGGGAAAAAATAGGTTAGAGAAAGGTGGAGAAAGGAATATCACACAGAAGACCGGGGTGAAGAGGCCATGAAATGGGTACTGCTGGAGGAGGTGGAAAGAATAGATTGCGAGGACATATAGTAAATCGACTATTATTAGCTATGAATGTGAGGTACGTGCGGCCATTGGACAATGTTTTTTTTTATAATTATAAAATAAACAATAACATTAAGTTCATACAACAGAATTCTTAAGTAAGTTATTTGATATATCTTGCCTTGATCATTATTAAGATTGAAATTTCAATCCCTCGAATATGATTATTCTTATATTTTGTTTTCGAAAAAAATGGCAGATTTTCATTTTATATATATATATAAAATCATATATATAATCTTTTACATATTAGGAAGCTTCTACTTCGAAAAAATTATTAAAAGATTATAAATCATTATTATAATCGTAGTTTGCTGAGATTATGTTATTATGAATCAATAAATTACTTTTTTTGTGAGTTAAAATAGAATTTGACTATAATATTATTTCGGATATTCTACTTTTCTTTAGTGTATATTACACTACACTACACATTGCAGACTACGGCAAAAGTGGGCTTTTTTGCCGTAGTCTGTCAAATGAACATTGGCAATTTTTTATAAAATGTACTACTTGACAAAGCCAAGTGTGTCAGATCGGCTGTTTGGTGAACTAAATCTGTTTTTATGAATTTGACTTCACTGTATAAAAATTTCTCGTGACAAATAAACTACTGCAGAAGTTTTTTTGTACTTAATGTCATTCATTAGTCGTAGTAATCTTTAATTTAATAAAAATAATCATTTATAATTCCTAGTCCTTCCTAATAGTCCTATTTTTTAATTTAAATATTTACTACACGATATTTATTTTTATTATTATTATTCCATTACCACGTATTAATAATATTACATGTAACTGAATTTTTAAAATATTAATTATAGAAATTTTGTTACATTTATTTAAAAATAATTTTACTACTATGTACACTAATGATTATTATGAAATGAATATTTTTTTAAATTAATTTCTGTAATGTATAAGTAACGATTTATTAATTCAGTTTAATTAAAGAAACTACTACAGATTATAAAATTGTATGTAATTTATTTTACTAAAAAAATACAGATTTAATTATAATAATTTGATAATATGTAACTTATAATAGTGATTAAGATGTAACACAAACGTGTTCATGAAGTATATAGTAAAATCGACTGTACTTCTCTTAATAAGATATTTTCTTTCAACAGAAAAACGTTAACAAAACTAGTGTTACTTGGCATCGGGATTAATTGTTTGCTTTGATAAGTTAGTAATTTCATTTTTTTTTTAGGTATAATGAAAGAATAAATTAAAATCTGTTAAATAAAAATATTTATTAAAAAGTAATAGTATTTATTGTTATTATTTTACTGTCATTTTATTTACAAATTAGTTGAAAATTTACGTTTGGAAAATTTTAAGGTGGTAACAGATTTTTAAACATTTTTAAAAATTGTTATTATTATCTTCTATAGATTATTACCATTTATAAATTTTATAGATTAGAACCTTGCTATAAACATGTAATTTATCTACACCTTTCAAAAAGGCTGATTGAAAAGTTATTACTTAATAAAGTTAGCGATTTTATTAATCATATTTTAATTATTGATATTGAAGATCAACGTAAATTAAACATAAGTTAAACCTGATACCTTATAGACTGATTTCCTGTATTTATATTTACAGATGTTAAGCTGGCAAATAATAGATATTCGAAAAACCTACATAAAATTAAAGTTATGATAATAAAATTTTACCTCAACCACTATCAAAAGCAAATAATTATTATAAATTTAATAAAAAAGTGTTCAGATTATAGAATGACCTAACACGAATTTGATCAACACTCTTTATTCTTTTTTCATACCAGATTTGCAAGTCTAACGGGAAATTAGTGCTGTAATCTAACATATACATATATATCATTGACTTAATCGATACAACAGTAGCTTTTATTTCTATTCGATAAAAATAAAACAAAAAAAAAAAAATTATTTAAAATTCATCATAAATTACTTAAAATGTGTATGTGTGTCTGTGCGCGCACGTATTTATAATCGTAAGAATTGTGGAAATAAGAAAAGTGAGAAAAAAATTAAATGTACAATATAGTGTTACAAGATGCTTAGCTTTACTTTCCCCAACAACAAGAGTATTCCATGTATAAATTATTCAAGATTGTCTCCATGCAGAATCTCCTTCTATTCATAACATTTTAAATGCTTAGTAAAAGCCCAACTTTTTATATTAAAAAAAAAAAATCCACTTATCATTATGTAAGTTGTTTTGAATTACACATTCACGATTTTATTTCTAACGTACTACCACCAAGCAAAAAAAAAAAAAAGAAAAAAAAAAAAAAAAATTAATGGTTTAACTTTTAAAAGGGTTATTTATGAAGAATTTAAAATTACAATTGAAATATTTATTAATTTTAAAAAGGTTGTTATTCAGATAATGAACGAATAAAATAAGAATTAAAGTTTAAAAAAAATAAATAAATAATAGAAAAAAGTTGTAATATTTTATTTGTTTAGTTTTATTTTATACTATTTATTTATTTTTTTACTTTTACTATTACTATACCCGGCAAATAAAATAAAATATACCTAAAATAGGTATATTAAAGGGAAAAGTATGGTGATCTTGCCAAAAATGGGGTATCGTGTTTATTTTGCAAATATTTACGTTTTAGGATCCAATAACTTCAGCTGGACCACCGATTATCAACCCGGGGGTTACGGTAATATGAAAGGGAGGTCGCGAAATTAGCTAACAACTTTACACGTTAACAGTAATGAAATAATTTTTATGAGAAAAAAGTAATTTATTATAAAATATTTACTTACATTTATTTATTAAATAAATTAACTAGAAAGTTGCATTCGTTCTTCATTTAAAAGTTTCTCCTTACGTGGATCTATGTTACAAACACATAAAAGCAAATTGTTTTGAAATAAAAAAAGACGATTCTTATATTTAGTTTTTAGCGCAACCATAGACGAAAAACCCTTTTCACGGAGGTAAGACCTGGTGAAAATTATTAAACATTTTCAATGCTTTTGTGACTAAATGTTCATATTCACTTCGACGAGCAAGACAAAACGTATCTAAATCTTCAAATGTGAATTTTAGTTATAATGTTTTAGTGGCAGATATTTCGATAAACTGGTCGTGAACTCAACCGGTAAATTAGCAGCTGCAAAAATATTTTCATTAAATGGATTCCGTATCATCTATTCGAGAAATCAATTTTATCTTACGGGATATACTCTGCCAACTGCATTTTTAGCTCACGCAAATGCATCTTCATGCTGTCATACTTTTACAAATTTATTCATTTTGCTCAAGAATTTAACTGAAAAAAATTATCTCGTTTGACCGTACGATCAAAACCTGAAACCTCAATTATTATTAATTTCAATGAAATTACGCTTTAAAAACTTAAACAAAGGCACCAGACGCACGTTTCGTATTTTATATTTTACGTTCTTTCGTAAACTGAAGTTTTGCAATCCCTTATGCCTCTTTATAGTGCTAAGAGCACGACGAATGCCAAACGTATCATATGCAGATTCGAACATAACGCTCTCACAGCGAATATTATGCAAGCAGACCAAATTACAAATAGCAGGTACACATCAAATTGGAAACTGTAAATCGCTCATGTTTGTATACCCTTGGCTATCAATGAAGCAAAATAGTTTTAATTAGGTTTCATTGGGTTGGGGATAGAGGGTCGCAAAATATTCATTTTATATATATATATATTTTTTTTTTTTACTTTTTGGAGATCGTAGAGCTAAAAAGGTTGAAAATCACTGACCTAGATTAAAAAAAAACATACAAATGTGCGGTATGTGTGACGCACTGCTTTTGGCCTTATATGTCAAGATTGAGAAAACCGACTTTCTTCAAATCTGTCTCAAATATTTTTATATATGGGGCAGTGATTATATTAATTTTTTTTTAAATTCGTTAAAGGAGTGGGGGAAAAACGTGAAAAAGAAAACAATTTCGATTTTCTTCAGAGGGATTTTAGAGAGAACTTTATTGAAGTGAATTCTTTACCTACAATTAATACATAAATAATTCTTTTTTTTTCTTTGAATCACCCCCCTCTCTTAAAATTGAAATATATGTTTTTTTGTTCTTTTGCTCTACCTCCAATCAGTTTAAATATATGTAAAAAATTTGTTTCATATATATAGCTATCAAGAAATTTCTACATTATTATTTTTCTTTTTTAATTATATACTCCAGGATTAAAGTACAGAAAAGTTCTTTGAAAAGTTTTCTTTTTCCTATTTTAGCTTTTTTTGAAGGGGATGTTAGATTTAGAGAAAACTTTACAGAAGAAAATTTCTTAAGCTTAACTTATATATGAATATTTTTAGAGAAATGTTTCTTAAAATTTATTTCCCATCTCTAAAACATTATATATATATATATATAAATATGTTTTTTTTACTATTAACTATTTTAATTTGTATTATTAATACCCAGGAAAGTCAAACAATCCATTGCCAGATAAAAGAAAATAAATTTTTTAAATATTCTTTATTTTATCATTATTGTATTTTTAAATTTCTGTTTTATAATGCGATTTTTCTAAGTACTTTTTTGTTGATTTCCAATAATCAACCTGATTTATATTTATTACTTTTATTATACATTCCAAGTAATTAAAATTTGTGTAAATTAAACGACTGACGCTAAAATTATTTATATTTGTTACTCTATTATATATTTTTACTATTTATGAATTTGATAATGTAATCGTCCTCTTATGTTGTCTATTATCATCAAACATAGATCGACTCTCTTTTAACTTAAATGAGAATTACTTATTCTCTATGAAATATAAAATTAACTTAAGCCAACTGGTACTTACGTTTGCATGACATATTTACGACTATTATTCTTAGTAAAGAAAAATCCCTATAATCCAAAATCGGACAATAGGATGTCGGATAATCAGATATGACGGATAATACGTATATAAAACGGGATAATTACGTAAATAATTTTATAAAAAGTAAATTTTTATTAAAAAAATTTTATTGTTTTGTTTTTTAAATCGCATAATTATTTGTAAATATTGTTTAAAAAATATATTTAATTAGTTATTAAAAAACTTAAAAATAACAAAAAAAACCAAACAGGTAAAAATAGAAATATTATTTACACCTTCATTAAATTTCTGTTTCTGAAGTCGGAACAAAATTAAAAACCTCTACCAACTAGGGTTGGGAAAAACAAATCATTATAATGAGTCAAATAATACAAATCTGTCAGTTATCGAGATTAGAATCACTGATTCGAGTCTACGAATCTTTCACTGTATCCGAGATCAATAATTATTATGTTATGAACAAAAAGAACAATTATAAAAGAGTATTTTTTATGAATCACTGAAACGCATGCCAAAAGACCTTGACAGGCACTTTTTTTTTAGATACCGGATTCGAACCTATGTATCTTCCCCTTGTAAGAGCCAAATACTTCATTAATTAAAATTTAATTTGGCTATAATTCTGGAACCGATGAAAATAAGAACCACTTATGATATATCGTTGAAAAGCTCTCAATGAGGGCTTATTACTACAGTTAAAAAAAAATTCAGGGCTCTTTTGTACACTTTTGGTCCAGTCGATAGCAATCAAAAGGGGAGGTGCACAACTAGATGTTACAACAATTCTAAATTCAAAATTTCAACATTCTACGGCTAATCGTTTTTGAGTTATGCGAGGTATATATGTACATATGTACGTACGTATACGCCGAAAATAGCCAAAATGGATTCAGGGTTGGTCAAAATGGATATTTCCGTTTAAATCTGAAAACCGAAATTTTTCGCTTTTATAATACTTCCTTTACTTCGTACAAGGAAGTAAAAATATCATGATATTTTTATCCAGCTAATGTTAAAAAGCATCATGAAACTTATATCCAGCTAATGTTAAGAAATACTGCAATGATTTTATTTTTAATAATCACTGTAAAAGTAAGCGATACACAACTGTTGACTAATGAACTATTTAATTATATGTCAACAACTAAATAATAAAGCAGTGGGTCTTTACTGATTTTATTTATTCTGGAAAAACTAAGTTTGATTTGATTAGGTTGATTAGTTTATTTAGCCGGCCTCCGTGGCCGAGTGGTAGCGTCTCGGTCTTTCATTCCGGAGGTCCCGGGTTCGAATCCCGGTCAGG
>JAAAKQ030285316.1:0-10393 GCA_010016005.3 Zanna intricata | reverse complement strand
TTGCTCGTCGTCTAATTCACCAGCGAGCAAACTTGCCATATCGTCATCCATGACGGGATCTGTCTGCGTTGCCTGCGGGATACCGACTGTGGGTGGAGACGTCTCCATCAGAGATTTTAACCCTTTACAGATAGCCGTAAGCTCCTTCTAATGATGGTGAATGTATTTGGAGAGGCCCTGTCCATGATTCTGCTTCAGGGTCACAGCGCAAACGACAGCTGATTTGTCAACTCCTTCAGGCTGCTCGCGGCTGGATCCTCCTCTTCAGACGACGCAGCGCTCAGTCTCTTTTTTCCTTTGGATGCATGTGGCTTCTTTGCCGTGTGATCTGACGTACCCTGGGTGTTCAAACCTTCTCTGTCGTTTTCAGGAAGTGATCTTCTACGTTGCATGATGCTTAGCTTCTTCTTCACCCGGTTCTGAGTAAATTAAGCTGTCACTCGACCACCTTGGGGGGAGTGGTTAGGGGGGATCAGAGGAGGAAAATTTTGGGAGGGGGGTTGGGAAATGTGTGGCCTAAAAAAAAAAAAATTGGGGGTAAAAAAAGGATACTAGACCGAAAAAGGAGAAGAGGGAAATTTTGGGGGAAAAAAAATTGGGGGGGGTCGGGAAAAAGGAGGAGACCCGGATCGATAAAGATCCGGGGGGGATTGGGATCTAGGATGTAAACGAAGGAAGTTGTAGCAGGGAAAGGAATCCGCTTATAAAGGCACTTACTGACTTAGAAAAATTTTCAGTACTTACCAGTAGTGAGAAATATTCTTCACCTTGTTTATACTCTTGTAATGACGTCACTTACTTTCAGTCTCTTGTCGTTTAACTTAGAATAGTTCTCTAGAATAATCCACAACACTATACGCAAATTAATGTAATTCTTATGGAGAAATATTCCAAAAGAAAAAAACTAAATAAAACAATATTCCGTCGTCCAAAATCACTCAAACTTTATATGGGTGTCCGCTAGTATTCCGCCAACAGATCCCAATCACTATTTTACCGTAATAAGCCAAAAAACCTACCAAAAACTCTAAAAAACACAGAGCGTACACGGAGACCACCGAACTCGTAAGCATCCACAGCAGGAGTGATCGACCTGAGATTGTACAAGACTACACTTCATTCACATTCATACACATCATCTCATTCATCCTCTGAAGTAATACCTTAAGGTAGTTCCGGATGCTAAACAGATAAAAAGAGAGAGTTAAATAAAATACTCTGTTGCTAAAAGATTCATTAGTTAAATTTGTAAGAGGGATAAAAATCCCTCTTTATTATTCCCTCGTTATCTTCTGAGTTGTGCAAGTAAGCCATCAGTTCTTCAGGTACCAAGTCTAAAATTCCGGTTCTGCCTCTTAAGTCTTGCCATTCGGCGCATTGAAAGTACCGTATGGTAAACTTTGTCATGTTCGTGGCAATACATGCACGTTATGGTCTCCCTCCTATCCATTCGATACAAATAATTATCAAAACAGCCGTGGCCAGTGAGTAATTGTAAAAGATGATAATTAACTTCCCTGTGCTTTCTAACTATCCAAGTTCGTAAGTCAGAGACTACCCTTCTTGTCCAGGCCGCTTTACTGGTTGCTAACCATACTTCTTGCCTTTTTCGAATTGTTATGAAAATCTTCTAAAGAAAAATAAAGCTTAAGTAAAAAAAGAATTATAAATTTAATTAAAAATTGTTCTGAAATTATAAAAAAACAAAAAATACTTGTTAATTCTTCCTAAAATTTTACCTTTTTAAAATTGGCACTCTTTAAATTTTATTTTATCTCATTCCCTAATTTGGTAGCAAAGTAATTTAATTATTTATTTTCAAGTATTTTAAACAGCAAAAATATTGATTCATTTCAAACAAAACCATTTAAAAATCTTGTTATTGAATTAGTATTTATATTTCCTATTGATACCTAGGAAGTTTAAAGTTATATTCAGTAGATATTTGTGATATAATTTTACTAGTTTTTTAAAAAACTAATAAAATAATTCCTAAATACTATTATTATCGCTCTAACAAATTTAATTAATGGATCTTTCAGCAACAGAGTATTCTTTAACTGTCTCAAGACTTCTGTTTTTAATTTCCACCTTAAGAAAGGTTCCTTACTTAGTTTACAAAATTTTAAATCAATTTCGTTATAGTCCAAAATTTTCTAACGTATTTAAAAAAAAATTATGACTTTAAAACTTTTTATTAAAAAACATTACTTATGTATTAACTAACTATTAATGAGATTTTGGAAAAACTTTTCGATTAACACAACCATTTTCCAGGTGATGGAAAATATTTTTAGATAACAAAAAGATGTAATTTTCAATTTTTTTTTGCAATTTTAATAAAAAAATCGATTTAATTCCATATTTTTTAATGATAAAAATATTTTGTACCTGTTAACATCAGAGGAGATGCTTACAATATTTGTTTAGTAATAATTTACCGACGAATAAAATTAGTTTAAATTTAATCTTTTGATAAGAATGATATAATACGTTTACGGTCATCATTTCAAGATGAAAAAGGCTAAGTGCCTCAAGGAAGTATTCCGGTTCCTTGCTTTTTTTTATTCTTTATTACTGAATTTCTTCTTTTTTTTTTTTTTACCTCCGGAACCACAGTCAAGTATTGCATCAGAGGTTTAAGATGAAAGATGTGTAGCGTGTGTGAAAATGCCATGGCTGACCGGGATTCGCACTCGGGACCTCCGAATAAAAGGCCGAGACGCTACTACTCGCGCCACGGAAGCCGGCTTATTAATAACCTGCTTCAAAATTTTGAAATATTCATTGTAATTCTTCTCACAGACAACACAATTACATCTGAAGATAATGATTTTGAAAAAAAAATTAAAAATTGAACGACAGCAGAGTAAAACATTATTCAATGGGTAATTATAACTATCTCCTCTTGGAGGAGAAACGTGTCGGCTTCCCACAAGCGGGGAGTCGCTGCGTTCTAAGGATGCCAAGAGGACCCCAAAAGGGACCTCCACTACAGGAGCCCAAACGGGAAGAATAGCAGGCAGGGGTAATCTGCTGCCACGACACCGAGGACTGGCTGATGTTATGCCGAAAGGCGATTCCGGACACCCCTGGGATTGGAAGGGGGAGGTAGTTTTAGTGGGTGAGAGCCCCACACTGTTATCTGTGCGGGAAGATTTCGGCTGGTAGAGCTTTTTTCCTCCTCCTACGAAAAAAAAAATTATAACCATCTAATTCTAAATATGAGTAAAACCATTGCGTTAAGTTTCTCTTGAAGACAAATGCATGGTATTAGGTGGGAAATAGAATAGGATTGAAATAGGAAATGAAATTTTAGAGCAGGCGAAGAAATTTCTGTACTTAGGTAGCTTTATAACTGATGACCTGACTTTCCTGTAGAAATTAAAACAAGAATATCAAGAAGTAAGCGGCATTAAATAAGAAAGTAAGGACTGCCATCTAGAAAGTTAAATTTAGTTTTAAAAAAGAGGTTAATGAATTGTTATATTTGCATATGGAGCTAAAACATGGATGATAAAGACAGACAGAAAAGAATTGAGGCTTTTGAGATGTGGGTATGGTGCAGAATGGGAAATATCAGATGGCATGATCATGTAACAAAAGAGAAGTATTAAGAAGAATGGGAGAGAACAGGAAAATTCTAAATGTGATTTGTAGGAAAAGGAACTGGCAAGGACATTGTATGAGGAGTTGTTTATTAATGGATACGATAAACGGCTTCGTGAATGGAAGGAAAGAAAGAGGAAGGAAAAGATTTCAAACAATGGATGGGATTCAAACAATGGAAAAGGGAAAATATGCAGGAACAAAAAGATTAACAAAGAGATAGATCAAGGTGGAGAACAGCAATCGTGACAGGACTGCACTAATGGCAGAACACTGCAAATGAATGGTTAATGAAACAATGCTGGAAGGAAAAGATTTCAAACGATGGATGGGATTATGGAAAAGGGAAAATATGCAGGAACAAAGAGATTAACAAAGAGATAGATCAAGGTGGAGAACAGCAATCGTGACAGGACTGCACTAATGGCAGAACACTGCAAATGAATGGTTAATGAAACAATGCTGATCGCGCGGATAGAATTCCAATTAATGATAAAGATATTATTTCTGTACCCTATAAAGCGAAATTTGTGGGTGTTTTATTTGATTATAAGTCTTCATGGGATTTAGATTGATTTCGTTTGTAACAAAATCAAACTGTAGTGTTTTGTCCTAAAGCGCCTTAATGAAACGTAATTAAACATTGTTAAATATTTATTATTCATGTATATATTTTCGTAAAAATATAATTATATCTCTTGAGATTCCCTCAAAAAGTTAAATCGAGATTTTAAGATACAAATATAGATCATTATTATCTAAGATTATTAATAATATTATTATTATGAATTATTAATTAAGAATATTAATAATATTATTATTATGATCATTATCTGGAGTCCATAAATAAATGTAAGATCATTATTTGGTGTCCATAAATAAGAATTTTCTTGACCTATCTTTAGAAAATTAAATATATTAACTTATCCTTGTATATGTATTTATAAATAAGATAAAAGTGCAATCTTTGCTAAAAAAAATTGTTGATTTTTCTTAAAAAAAAATAACAGCATCCACCCTTTCATCAAACTAGAAAACGGAATTATTTTCATATAATTCAATAGAATACTTCCGCTTACGAGAAAGAGCTTGTCATGTTTCTGTTGCCAATTTTAATAAATTGCCGGACCATTTGAAAAATTTTGTCACCAATTTATTTAAAAAAAAACAATTAAAAAATTGTTTTTCAAAAAAAATTATCGTTTTGCTTATGAATTACAAAAAATAAAAAAATAGCAATGAAAAACCTGATTTATCTGCATTCCATTCAACATGTACATAAATATGTGTTCAGTATAATTTTCAATAGTTGTTTCTGAATTATGAATTTTTTTTTTTTAGTAATTTTTTTTTTCATTTACTGCATTTGCCTTTGCAATATTTCATGTGAGTTTGTATAAAAAAAAAAAATTAATATGGATTTTAAACAAATTTATTTTTTATCTAACTATTTATTATTATATCCATTAATGAATTACCATCTGATCTGTTATTACAAACAAACCGGTTTCCATACTAACATAGCGCATGCGCAGCAGATATCAACTAAGGTTAAATATCATCACACATACAATTAGTCGCCATTTTATTCTGTAAAATTTTATTAAACCATGGTAAAATATGGGGTTGTTGCGACTCTCGCCATTTACCAAGGTACTAGTAAACAGAAGAAAGGGTCCGCAGCCCACATAAATTGAATTGTAGGGCAAAATTGTTCTACATTTACACATTCCTACAAATTTTATAACACTTGACAAGTGTTGTAAGCGATCAACACTTTGATATGGATTGGTATGAGGATAGAATTTTTGGCGTTCAATCAAATAATGATCTGTGTGCGTAGTCTAATTGAATATAGATATAGAAAGAGTTTTTTTTTTTTGAAAAACCTTCGGTTTTGAGGAAGGCGCGGGGTGGTCGCGTTTTATGAATCAGTTAATTTTATAATTGAGGGTTGTAAGATATGGTAGGTAGTTGTGGTTGGAAGGGGAATGACGAAGGCGAAATTAGGTTATGTAAATTCACTGATGTCTCTCGAGACATTTGCATCGGTGGCATCCTGACAGAGGTTAAACTGATAACTGCGTTGTGCTGTATGGTTTAAAAGACGTCCTTCAGTAAAGCCCATCAGGTCTAAAAACGGGAGGAAGTTATGTGACGACCGGTGGTCGTCACTGTGAATAACGTCACGTTATTCAAGGTGGGTGTCTTCCCTTATGGGGTCTCCCCTTACGGGGGTCAGGAAGTACTACAAGGAATTAAAAGACGAGATTCCATTATGAGCGATAAATTTGTTGTCAAATTGAACACACTGTTTGTGATAAACATCCCTTAGAGAACATATGAAAACTTTTTGTCAGTTACAAGGTCCACTCTTTACGAAATTATTACAGCTCAGGTTGGAACTTTTGTAAGTAATGTGCGAAACAACTTACAAATGTTCAAAAAATTAAAAGAATGGGAGAGACATTGATTTTTCTTCATCAGTATCAAATTAAAGGAAGTAAATTTAATGACAGTATTATTATTATTACGGAAGAGTCATGGATTCATTTACTCAATATCTGATGTGGACACTACATGACTTCCTTTACATGACACCTGTTAAATTACATATACACCTTTTTTTAAGATGAAAAGTACAAGGAAGTATTGTAATCGTGAAAAACCTCGGTTTTCTGATTTCAACGGATATATCCACAACGGGATATATATTTAGGAATATATCCAACGGATATATCCCTAAATCCATTTTGACTGGTTACGGTTTGATATCTGTGCAAACGAGATATGTACATAAGTATGTACGTACGAATGTACATATCTCGCATATCTCAAAAACGATTAGCCGTAGAATGTTGAAATTTTGAATTTAGGATATTTTTAAAATCTAGTTCTGCACCTCCCCTTTTGATTATAATTGACTGAAACAAAAATGTCCAATAAAGCCCAAAATCCAATTTTTTCTTGGATTTTGGACTTTTTCTTAACTGCAGTAGTAAGCCCTCATTGAGTGCTTTTCAACGATATATCATAATTGATACTTATTTTCATTGGTTCCAGAGTTATAAAAAAATTAAATTTCAATTAATAAAATCATTGGATCTTACAGGGGTACAGAGCGGTTCAAATCAGACTTCATCTCCTTTTCTTTTTTTTTTTTAACTTTTTTTTTGAATTTAAACATATAGATTTATTAATAATTATTAATCTCCGACTGTAAAAAAATGTTTACGAAAAATAATTATTCAATAACAATAAAAAAAAAAAAAAATAAAAAAATAATAGTATATAAAATTTTATGTATTGTTCAAAAAAAATGTGCATATTTAATTTAATAAACGTACAAGGAAAGTCATGTGTTGTTCACATCACTTTTTTACTGATTCTAATGTAGTTAATTTTTTTTGTTGTTGCATATTTGAATTCCTTTACTTGCAGTCAGATTTTATATTAAAGCTATAAGTCATATAACAGACTATAACTTGAAATAGGATTATCCAATGATAATCCTCAACGAAATAATATTAACAAAATATTATTATTAAATATAGAAATGAAATATTATTAACAAAATACCAAAGAAAATACCAAATACAAAGACAATTAATATGATTAAATAATTTTTAAATGGGCATGCCGCCCCTTTAGGCTAGGTGTAGAGCAAGAAGGGCAGCTTCTTGGAGGGAGGAACGTATCAGCTTCCCACAAGCGGGGAGTCGCAGTCGCCGCGCTCTAAGGATGCCAAGAAGACCCCAAAGGGGGCTCCACTGCAGGAGCCCAGACAAGAAGGGTAGCAGGCTGGGGCAATGCCACAACACCCAGGGCTGGCTGATGTTATGCCGAGAGGCGATTCCGGCCGCCCCAGTGAGGGGAAGGGGGGGAGGTATTTTAGTGGGTGAGAGCCTCACACTGTCATCTGTGCTGGCAGATTTCGGCTGGTAGAGCTTTTCCCTCCTCCTACGCAAAAATAATATATATAGGATGCCAAGAGGACCCTAACGGGGGGCTCCGCTGTAGGAGCCCAAACAAGAAGGGTAGCAGGCTGGGGCAATGCCACAACACCCAGGGCTGGCTGATGTTATGCCAAAAGGCGATTCCGGCCGCTCCTGGAAGGGGAAGGGGGAGATATTTTAGTGGGTGAGAACCCCATACTGTCATCTGTGCGGGCAGATGTCGGCTGGTAGAGCTTTTTCCTCCTCCTACGCAAAAAAAATAAACAAAACAAAAAATATATATATATATACATATATATATATATATATATATATGATTAAATAAAACATAAATTCTGAGAGTAGATACTAGCAAACTATGAAGTAACATAATATTTGATAGTGTCTGAGAATATAATTGAATATCTTTTCACCATTAAACAAGTCGGGTACTAAATAGAACAAAATAAATATAAAACGTTAACTTTAAGATAACCATAGATAAATAATAAACGTCACCAACCTTAAATTTAAATAACGGAAAATAAAACGAAAATAATTATAAAAAGATTATCTTTAAAAAAAACCGGATCATCATAATTGTCATTAATCAGTTCAAGTTTCCTAGTCTCTTAACATCCTCATTGTTATCAAGTAAATTCAAAGCTAGATGATTAACATATCTTTCCAAATTGGAAACACATCTCGTAACTATTTTTTTTTTTTTTGTTTAACCTCCGGAAACACAGTTAAGTATATCTTCAGAGGATGAAATGAATGAATTGTAGCGTGTGTGAAAAATGCCGTGCCTGACCGGGATTCAAACCCGGTCTCGTAACAAGACGATCAACTTATCGAACCTATGGAATGCATATAATCGTGGATCTCAGCATTCCTCGCGAACAACTGTGCTTGGAAAATATGTTTTATAATATTATTTTATTTTCATAACTATTTTAAAAAAAAATTATATTGTTAACAAATATTATAGTTTCGCTTGTCTTGCCGAACTAAATTTAATCACAAAAATAAATAAAATAATAAATAAATAAAAATAAATAAATAATAAATAAAATTTGATAAGATAATTCTCATTTATAAGATATTAATATTATTATATTAAAAAGTTATCCAGGAGTAGGAAGATACAGAAGTAATATTGTATCATACATTGATTAAAGTATCTGAAAAGAAATGTTTTTTGTTACCTGTTAATTAATTCTTCATTGTAAGCTAATATTTCTCAACCTGACTATAACTTGAAATATCATATCACCCTTTCATATCACCGCGAACCTACAGGGTGATATGAAAGGGGTCACTGTATAAACCTATGACTTTACAAATAAATAATAATGAAAACATTCTATTATTACAAAAATAATCATTTCTTGTAACGTCTTATATAGAATTATAAGTAAATATGTAAAGAAAATACATCAATGAGACGGTTGCGTTTGTTTTTCATTTCAAAGTTTCTCCATACCTAGAGATGTATGTTAGAAACACACAAATGCACATTGTTTTCAAGTGATAAAAGACGATTCCTATATTTAATATTAAATGCAAACGGAGACGAAAACCCTTTTCACAGAGGAAAGACGTGGTAAAAGGGATTAATATTTTCAATGCTTCTATGACTTAATTTTTATACTCATTTCGACGATCAAGTCAAAATGTAAATAAATCTTCAGATGTGAATTGTAGTATAACGTTCTATCGGAAGATATTTATAGTAGGCAATTTGATCGGTAGATATTTCGATGAGCTGGTCGTGATATATAATTTTCTCTCGAAAAATTTTAAAGATTTGCGTTTATGATCCTTATGATTAGTTACTAGGTTTCGAATTAATTTTGGCGGCTTCATGCTTTCATCAAAGAGGACTTGAAAGCAAACAACGCATTGTGACTTTTCATGCAATCAGGTAAAACCATAATTTAAATAAATGTCATTGTAAAATCTTGTTTTTTTCACCAATAGATTCAATGGACGTAAATTACTCACTTTGTTTTTTTAAAAATTTATCCATTTTGCATAAGAATCTAATTGAAAAAAAAAAAAATTTACACCATTTGACCGCACACTAAAAATCTGAAACCTCAGTTATTATTTATAATGAAACTAAACTTTTAAATTTAAATAAAGGTACCAGACGCACGATTCGCCTCGAAAATAAATTTAGTTTTTTAATCCCTTACGTCGCTTTTATAATTTTGAGAGGACGACTTGTTCAAATTTATCATATGCATGTTCGAACATTATGCAAGCAGACCAAATTACAAGGAGTATGTACACATCAATTTGGAACATGTAAATTGCTTACTTTCATACACTTGATATAGTATGAATCTTCATACCCATCGTTATAAACGGAGCTAAATAGTTTTAACTAGATTCATTAGGTTGAGAGGTGGCCAAATATTCATTGTATTTTTTTTTTTTTTACTTTTTGGAGATCGTGGTGCTATAAAGGATGAGAATCATTATTGTCAGCAATATCCGGGGATTTTTTTCAAAAATTTATCCTAATTCCATTATAAATTAATAGTTATTTTTTTTATTTTCCCGTCTAGATAGTGGTATAGCAGAGCTGTAGCTCTAGAAAAGAAAGTATTGTAATCGGTCCAATTTGGGCACATACGGTTTTCACCGGAAATACAAATTCAACCGCTGAATTTGTTTTTCAAAACTACCCCGTTTCCGTTACAAATTAAGTTGTTAATTTTAAAAAAATGCCGGCCTCCGTGGCCGAGTGGTAGCGTCTCGGCTTTTCATCCGGAGGTCCCGGGTTCGCATCCCGGTCAGGCATGGCATTTTTCACACACGCTACAATTCATTCATCTCAT
>JAAAKQ030285294.1:0-10393 GCA_010016005.3 Zanna intricata | reverse complement strand
CTAGAAATTGGTTTTTAGATATTCACATCATTCAGAGTTCAAACGCAGCTCACACAGTGATAGAAACAGTTCACAATTCATTTATACTCATATATAATATGATATATTCATATGTAATATAAAGGATGATTCAGGAGGATAGGGCAATACCTTGACGACTCATTCTAGAGGCTAAAAATAAGAAAAAAGTTCATATAAACATAGGTCCGAAAACGCTTCACTTCATTAGCGAGTTATACAGAATGAAAGATTTCGCCAGAGTTTCAGTTCCTCTGGGTAAATTAAGACTTTATGAAATTCTGGGAAGGTGGGACAAATTCAATTGTTTCTTATGGTTTTTGAGCTGGGAAATAAAAAAAAGAAATAGGTCCCAGAACTGTATCTCTCTTAGTTTCAAAGATATCCAATGTAAAATGCCAAAAATAGGGTAAAAAAACATGTTTATAATGTTGTTAAATTGGCAATAAATCATACATTTTTTAAACATAAATTGTAGAAAATTAATAATTTCTTTCACCCTAAACAACTCGCTAATGAAGCGTTTTTGGACCTATGTTTATATGAACTTTTTTCTTATTTTTAGCCTCTAGAATGAGTCGTCAAAGTATTGCCCTATCCTCCTGAATCACTCTGTGTGTGTGTGTGTCTATATATATATATTTTTATTGAGATTTTTCAAGATAAGATATATTTAAAAACATTCTCAGTTATGCCAAGAAACACGGTAAAAATATAGCAGTGATATATCAGGTAGTTTTTTTTATTTATCTCGAACAAAATAGCCTCCTTTCTCTGTATCTAATTGTATAGATTTCATCTATAAAACAATCTCATATTTCATGTTCTAACAACACTAACTTAGTAATCCTTTAATCAAGTATGTTGTACATTGCTCTTAACAAATTATTTTATTATTCGTTTCTTGACATAATTCTTATTGCAATTCATTTAAATATCATTTTACTTAATTGCTAAACATTTTAACTTCTTTTTACTGACATGTGCTTATTTGAAAATGTGTGAAAAAGGGTATCTAGAGCAAATATGTAGAACAAGCAGCTATTTGATAAAATTAAAATTGAAAAAGTACAAAATTAATAGAGAATACCTTAAAGAACTCTAATGAAAGAGGTGTAATTTGTTCTAAGCAACAAAAAGTTACTAAAATTGGATCAGAAGAGAAGATGAAAGACAATATTATTTGTGATAGGAAGGTGAGATTCAATCAGAAGGAAAAAAGTTTTAATAATTTGAAGGAACTGTGGATTGGAAATAATGACGGATATGTTAGAAAAGCAGATAGAAAAGATTTGATAAAAAAATAGAATCTATGTCTTTATTAGAGAGAAGAGCAACTTGAACCCCAACAATGAGATAAGTGAAGGTGAACAGCTTGATATAAGTAATATTAATTTAAATGTAGGAACCAGGAGAAAGTATTTAAGAAGTTAATAATATTTTTAAACAACTTAAACAACAAAACAAGTTAGCGACAGGTATAAGTAACTAATTGTGGATAAGAGAGATTTTCATCAGCATTTGATTATGGTTTCCAACAAATTTAAAGTAATTTATGAATTACATTTAAAGTTTTATGATTTTGCAAAGTTCAATTATCAAGGTAAGATGTTATATATAATCTAAAATGAATCTAAACAGGATCGTTTATACTTTTTTATGATAATATTGTATCACAACTTTTTTTACAGAAAAAGTTTCTTGTGCGACACTAATTTCTAAACAAATGATATTTAAACAATAAATATTTCTGTAATTGATTTTTCAAATGTTAGCATTTACTTGGAAATGATTTAATAATAAAAGTTTTATTTATTTTTTAACATTTAATTTCACTACTTATTAAGACATGAAACGTTATTTTTGAAATTAATCAGCTTTTAATTAGATTCTTTATTAAATAATTCAAACAGTGCTTTATTTTCATTACTTCACTTTCACTGGTTTTTGTTGAGTTACATTCAATTTTTTAAATGGTTTAATATAGTTTGACTTTACTTTTGCTAGTTTTTTATCTATTAACATAACTGATTTTTAAAAAAATAAAGAAATTTATTTTGAAACTGTTTAAAGAGTTGCTAGTGAAATAAATTAAATTTTTGCACTGCTTTTTTTAATATAAAGATAATAAAAAAAAAATCTACGCTGGTTGCTAATTTACTTTTATATTGTAGCAATTTTTTCATAAGTCTGCTAACAAATCAGACAATGTTAAGACCCGTTATGTTTTATAAATAAAGTAATCTCATTAAATGTAGCTTTACAGAGCTTACTCAGAGGGGACAAGTCGGCCTTCAATACTAAAATTGAATTTGAATTCAAAAATTAAAGTTGAATGAATTATTTTCAATTAAAAGCTGGCATTTTTAAAATTATATAATGAATGTAAAAATTCCATGTCAGCCAAACAATTGCAGTTCAATGTACTTTCCACACTTTTACTCTGGATCACCAGCTTCATTTTTTCTCCAAATCTTCAAACAAATTTAAAAAATAAAATTATAGGTAGTATAGTAAAATTAGCACATTCCTCTGACTTACTTATCCTGAGTAGATAAAATAGTTAATAAACATGCCTTAAAGTATTACAAAAATTGATTGATAAAGAACTATTAGTGAATAGAATTTTTCCTGCAAATATTTCTTTTCAAAAAGAAATTCAGAAAGTACACATGTTCAGACAGATAAATCTTTTGCTTAACAAAAAAAAGAAAAAAAAATTTGTTGAGTTTACTTTACTATCTCTGAAGTCCTTTCTTTTTATATTAATTGCTAATACTGGATGTTCAGTTTATTGCTGGCTTTAAAAAAGGCAACATGTGTTTTCATATGGTAGGCAAGTTTTACCTTAAGGAATACACAAAGAATTTGCATTAAATTTTGCTTTAAGAATGAAATAAAGTGCAGCACTGCATTGGAATGTTGAATGTTACCTTTGGTGATTGTTCTATTAAGAAAACAAGTATTTACAAAAGGTACAAATGTTTTCAAGAGGATTGTGAAGACATTGAAGCGCCCTAGATGACCTGTCACACCACCTACAACCGATGACAATGTAAAAAAATGAAGAAAATGATTATGAACAATTGTTGAATCAGTATCAGAGAGGTTTTTGATGATGTTGGCACATCATTTGGTTCATGCCAAAAAAATCTTTTGTTGATGTTTTGGACATGATTTCTAAAATTGTTGAATTTCAACCAAAAGCACTGCCGAATAAACATTGCTCAGGAGTTGCTGAATGAAGTAAATGATGATCCAGAACTGCTCAAACAGGTCATAATTAATGATGAAACATGGGTATATGGGTATGACATAATATAAGGCCCAATCATCTCAATGGAAGTTTCCTTCCAAGACTGAAAAACAGGCATGTCCAGAACTTATGGCAATTGGAGCATGATAATGCATCTGCTCACACTTCACTGCTTGTTTTACCAAAAACAACACTAATATGATGTCTCAGCCTCTGTATTCAACAGACATGGTCCCCCTGTGACTTCTTCCTTTTCCTAAAGCTGAAAAGACAATGTTTTGCCAGCACTGAAGAGATAAAGACAGAATATCAGAAGTGGCTAAATGCCAAACTGAAAACAGTGTTCTAGAAGTGCTTTGAAGACTGGAAAAAGGACTGGAAAATGTACTATATCTGATGGGGAATGGGAATATTTTGAAGGTGACAAAATCAGTATTGATGAATAAATTTTACAGTATTAAAAGACTTTTTGATAAAAACTGAAATTCTACATATTTTTGATCAAACCTTGTATAATCAGTAGTAATTACAAACAAAAATTAAAATCATTCTGGGCACAAGAACTGGACCAGTAGAATTCTGATTTTGAATATGAATAGTATTTAGCATAAATTAATATTGGAAAATCTACTAAAAAAAGAGTGAAATTTACAAATATTAAGTATCATGAAGTGCCACGAGGGGGGGCACACTCATGAAGTGGGGGTGTGAAATGCACACTCAGACTCTCAGTAGGGATAGGTGTTAGGACAGGGAAGGGTAGCTCTCTGGAGGAGGGGCTCTTGGCACCCCAGAAGAGAGGGGAGTCAGGGTGCATCGATGAGACTGGAGAAGAGACCCAATGGGGGTCCAGTTACTGGACTCAAGCATGGGGGTGGTAGGTTTATCTGCTGCCACGACACTGTGCAGCGGCTGATGAGAAGTATCAGAAATGTAGTTAGCAGTAAAAATTAAACTTAGCATATGAGGATGTAATTGGTTAAAGTTGGCTTAAATGAGAAATTGTACCATCAGATACCAGCTGGTCTCAAGATTCAAGTACTAATAAACTGAAAAGGAAACTGAAAAAAATTAAGTAAACTTCAATAAAGTAAAAAATAAGTAAACTAAAAGGAAAGGGAATTTATATATTGCATTTAATAATTGTGGTACTTGGTCCCTGTAATTAATACACTTTCCAAGGAAATAGATGGCAGTTGAAGCAAACTGATACTTGTTAAAACTAAAAAATAAATAAGCATTCTTTTTCTTGGAACACCAACCACAAATCACTAAAAATAATTTCACATCAGTAGAACAGATGCAAAAAAATAAGAAATTTGCCACGACAATATGCATATCAGCTGAT
This sequence comes from Zanna intricata, assembly GCA_010016005.3. Classification (NCBI taxonomy): domain Eukaryota; kingdom Metazoa; phylum Arthropoda; class Insecta; order Hemiptera; family Fulgoridae; genus Zanna; species Zanna intricata. The sequence goes on along the minus strand of JAAAKQ030285294.1, from coordinate 5,771 downwards.
CTGTGATGTTACAGGATGTTGAATCTGGTTATAAATTATATTGGATTTGAATACCTTTATTACAAATATATCTGGTAGCTGAAGTTCAATAAATGTCTAAACAGTGGGTAAACAAATCTTGGCAAAACCCTCAATAACAGTTATTTTTTGCCTCTGGGGCCACTGTTAGGTATTGCTTCAGAGGATGAGAGATGAAATGGTAATTTTGTAGCATGTGAAAATGCCATGCTTGATCCTATTTGTTCTAGATTCAAACCCAGGACCTATGGATGAAAGGCTGAAATGCTACCACTCGTGCTACAAAGGCTGGCATTAATATATACAGTAGCATGCAAATTAATCTGAACACAAGGAATTTTTTATTTATTTTTATGTTTTGGCTATACTACTTGACCATACCCATTCTGTAAGGTGTTTGTAAAATGTGAGGATATTGTTCTTTGGTTATTTAGCAATTTTCTATTTTATACTAAGTGTATTGTAAAAGTTTATTTCACTTTTTATTACAATATCATGTTTTTGTACTTTTTGTTCTGCGTGTCTTGGATATATGTACATAACTCCAAAAATTGTTTCTCTTCTGAGCAAACCAGTATGACACAACTACAAATAGCTTCTGAGTGTGGTGTTGTACTAGGGACGTGAATGCTGTTTTAAAACAATTTAAAGAAACTGTTTTTTTTTTTCACCTCAAAGGAAAGGCAAAAATGGCCGTAAAAGAAAACATTCTCCATTATAGGAACAGTTATTAGTGAGAAAAAGTAACTTGACTTGAATAAAAAATTAGCAGCCATTGGAACAAATTTATATTTGTTCCAATATTATATTTGTCAGGGCTAAAGCACCTGACTAGACCAAAGAAGACTGGAAAAATGCTATGTTTTCCAACGAGTCAATTTTTTGGCCAGGGGTAAATGTTTCCATACATTAGAAAAGCATAAGATGAAAATACATCACCGGCTCATATCCAACTAACAAACATTCCAGAAAAAAATGTTATGGTGTTGTTTCACAATTGAAGGTCCTTGTTCATTACTTCCAGTAAATGGTAAGTTGAAAAGTGATAGATATATCAAGATTCTGAAGAAAAGGGCTGTGGCAAAACTTCAAAAAAAATTCCTAGAAGGCAACGAAGTGTTCCAACAAGATCTGGCACTATGTCATACAGCCAAAAAAGTAGAAAATAAAAAAAAAACACGAAATGATTAAGTGCTCTTATGGCCAGCAACTCCCCATACTTAAATACAATTGAAAATCATAGGGCAATAGTCAAAAAATAACTCAAAAATGAATTGTACAACAAAAGTTGGTTTCATTTAAGCAATAATATCAGTATGGTTTCATGATTAAGAAAAAAAAAAGTAGAACCCTTGTTGAATCAATACCAGATTGTGTACATGAAGTGATTAAGAATAAAGGAGGACATAGTAATTACTAAATGTTCACAAATTGTCCAGGCGTGATTTTATTTTTAAAAATAAAAGTAGTTGTTAACACAACTTTAATAATTATTTAACACTTACAGCTGTTGGATTGCTCATGAGTGTGCGTTGGCAGGGGCCTGGGTAGTATTAGGGCTTGTGGTAGTTGTTGTGGCAGCAGGAGTGGTAGGAGTAGTAGCTGTGGAGGCTGATGGAGGTGGTCGTTCTTCTGATGCAGGAGATGGAGGAGCATCCTTCCTCGGAGGCATGCGCTCATTGATAGCATCAAGACCTTTAGCTTCTGCAAATGACGTGATCTTGTGGTTTGGAGAGAATCCTTGTAAAGCTGTGAATCAAAAATTATTTTATATATCTCAAGTAAATTAAAACACACACACATATATATATATATACACCAAAACACTAAAACAAAATGATAATCTTAAAAAAAAACTAGCTGTTGACATCACTGTAGTTGGTTGTTTTGCACCATCCTCACATCATTTTGTTAAATGAAATGTAATTAAAAAAAATTCTATCTAACAGATAGGATATGGCTATGTTAATATTAATAGATACTTTTTTTTAAATTCATATCTCTTTAAGGAATTTTATTTCTGACAAAATGGGCTTATAGTTTTTGTTATATTCAAAACAATTTATACAAACATACTAAAAGATTTAATATAGTAAAACTCTTTCAAAATGATATTTGACAAAGTAGGAAAAACAATTATTATTATTATTCACTATCAATGCATAAGTCAGCACAGGGCAGTAGCTGTATATTATACATGAGATGGACAAAATATGACCTAATAACTGCCAGTAACTAACTTTTTCTCACTATTATTGCCTAATTTTGGCATTCTTGAATCATTAGTCTTCCAGATACTTGTTTTTGTATAAGTAATATAAACTTTCTTTAGCAAATTTTTGAAGCAATTTAATAATACTAACATTCATTAATAATATGCAGAATTTTATAAATACCATATTTATTTGTATTATATAGATTTTCAAGTATTTTCTCTTGAATTTATAATCTAACTGAAACTAACCTTTTGATAAAAATTATAATTCTGAATATAATTTAGTTATATGTAAATTTTCAATAACCTATATTAAATAAAATTAAAATTTGTTTTAAAATTAATAATTTAAAATAGGTTGTAATTTATAATAGCATAAGATATGAAAATTAAATCTAGTAAAGACATATAATTAAGATATTAGTCAACACAGATCGGTTGGTACACATGAGTATGGTCTTTGTATTATTCATGAGCTTAATCTATGATATATAATTTTATCTGTTGTGCAGGTCAGGATTGAATGTGTATTTTCTAAGTCATAATGAATTTCTTTTACAAAAGATGAAAATAAAATGTATGTAAGGGTTTTTTACTCGAGATATAAAATGGAAAAATATATCTACTTATGTATCAGATACGAAAATATATAGATGAAATGACAAAAAAAAAAAAATACCATTTTTTAGAGATGTCTTCCCTCCAGATAGGGCACCAAGAGGTAATGATCCAGTTGGGGTGAGACCTTTTAACTGTAGTACACTTTCGCTCTCTTCTCTGAAACAATTGAAAAATCAGTTTAACATTAAACACACAATCAAGGGTACAAAATATAAACAAAAGAAAATTCTTTATATATAAATTTAGATCTGAACTAGGTCTATCTAAATGTTAAGAGAATTTAAATCATAAATTCTTCTACATTATTAATTTAAACTTTTTCTTTAGATGATTTTAAATATATATTTACCGAGTAAATGAAATTTGATGTCACTGTACCAGATTTATAATTGAATTACACAATAACATGATTGAATTGTAGTGTTGTGTACTGTAATTATAACCGAGTTTAAAGGAATAGTTGATGTATAAACCTTTAACTCATTCTGTTTTTTAACCAGTCTAAAATATCAATTTTCTAAAAGTCACGCCTCAACATTAGCAGATTTTATCTTACAAAATAAAATACACATTATGGGTTACACATTATTATGTAAACAACAAATTTATAATGATTTATATTGCAAACTGTTTACAATAATACTATGATTATCTGAAAATTGAGCAGTATTTTTAATACAGCTGCAATTTTTAAAAATTTATGTTTTTATTAACATACACAATAGACAAACTTATTGCATTCAGGATACACAAATTGTACCTTAAACATAGCACATTACATTACAATCTGTTACTATATTTAGAGCCACAATGTTGCTGATCTACTGTGTCAGTTTATGTTACTTTGTAAACACTACTTCGAGACTCTCAAAGTTTTGTTAATTAAACTGTTTAGCGTTAGAGAAATGTAGCTTGTAAAAAACATTTATTAGTATTGTACTTTACTAATCTATTTATTTATTCCATAACAAAAGGCTGATGTCCTATTATAGTTTCTTCATGTTAGACGGATATTGTAAAGAATAAAAAATGCCAAGGCTTACTAAGATTTAAACCCAAAACCTTCCCGAAGAAAAGCAGAAATGTTGCCACTTGACTGTAGAGGTTGGGAGAGTATTATATTTACTTATTTTGGTGGGCACTATACTGATCTATTTATCAAATGAAAATGAGTTATTTGATGTTACTGTATTTAGAATTACTGTTTTTCTATTTTTTTTTGTCTTGATTACAATATTCATTTTTAAATATCAATTACTTATAATGGCTAATATACTATCATTCACAGTTCTGTGTATTGCAATATTCTGAAGATTAAATTATCTGCAATCAATGTATTATTATATAATCCATTATGGAGCAGAAAATAATGGGCGTAACATATATTTTGAGAACTTAGAAGACAGTTTATATCTCAGAATACTATTTTTACAAATAAGGTCTGACAGTAAGTCAAGTAATATTAACATTAGTATAGAATATAATTAATTATAAAAGCATTAATAACTAAAACATAAAAGTTTTTATGAGTTATTTATATTTAATCTCTATCAAGCAGCTTATTGACTCGGCAATGTGACATATAAAGAAAATTAAATGAATACGTTGAATATGATTTCAGCAATCTATATCTCAAAAGTACTTCCTTTTCTAATTTTTAGAATGTGCATCATTTATTTTTCTTATGACTGATAAAACAAGAGACATGATCGTGTTCACTCACTATTATGACACTAAAAATTTTTTTGTATTGAATACTTGCATGTTTAAAATGTACAATCAAGTATGTCTGTAAACAGGAGGTGGTGTAATGGTACTGGTTAAAGATATAAAAACAAGAAAAATGATGAAGAAATGTCAAATTAATACCAACTTTAAATACATTACAGTTAGTTTGAAGAACAAAAATCTTGATGATTATAGTTATGTTGACAATTGGTTGGAAAGATTAACCAAATCAAACCGTTGGGGTACATGCATAATAAATGAGTCAGAAAAAGTTATATTTACTCACTTCAATGGTAGAATAATTACAATTTTGTGGGATCTTGTTAAAGATAGTCATACCCAAACGATCAAAAGGATGCAAGGGACTGCTAAATGATGCAAAGAAGACATTAATCAACCATGTGATTCCATGTGAAATATTTATTTGCTGAATTCAATGGCATCATAAAATTGGGAATAATCACCCTTTCTAAGGAATACTGACAACTGTCAAAGATCACCTGAAGTGAATATGTAACTACTTGATTAAGTGGTGAAATTTATTTGTCTTCTATCATGTTTTAGAAAAATGTATATATAATAGAAAATATATATATTAGAGTGAGAGAGTAAAAATAATTTTTAAATCCACAAGCTTAATCTTTCTTCTGTTTATTATTCACAAACTTTAAGAAAGTTTCAGGTCAGGTGTTGAAGCTGTGAAATACTAAAAAAAGTAAACTGAATGGCACCATTGAAATGGAAAAGTACCATGTTCACACTTCCATTATGATAGTGCCATATTAAATTCCAAAAAATCTCTTAGCCTTCTAAGTTTTACAAAATGATAACAGACAGATTTCAAGGTAAAATGTAAGGAAACATGTATCTCATATTGACAAATAATATTAATCTTGAATAACATAAAAAAAACCAAAATTTGAAGACTATAATGGTAAAGTATCAAAGATTTAACTTCATCACATTTCTAGGCTGGCTGATGACAATTTAGCGAAGCAAACCGTACAATATATATATATATACCACAAGGAAGAAGTATCGGATAACTTATTTTTTTTTTTTTTTTTTTAATCTTAAGACTGAGACTGATGATACTCTCTTTATCTGTTTTAGCCTCCGGAACTACCGTAAGGTATTACCTTCAGAGGATGAATGAGGATGATGTGTATGAATGTGAATGAAGTGTAGT
>JAAAKQ030285293.1:0-27342 GCA_010016005.3 Zanna intricata | reverse complement strand
GCCCCTCAGGGCTAGGAACGGGAGGGGTGGTGTGGCGACCGGAATCGTCACTTGGTGGGTGTCTTCCCCTACGGGGGCTGGGATATAATAACGCGACTGTAGCCACGTGACCGGTAATGGCAAAGAAACAGGCAACCATTTGCTTCAATGTGCTTCTTCCGCAAACAACTTTTGTTGAATTTCACTCATCTTGAAAGATTCATACAGTCGATTGTTGTCTTGTTTTGGGGTCATATGTAGAGCTCCACGATTTGTCACCTGTGTAAATTAACATAGCCTTTGATGTCCCTTGAACATATTTTTTCAGCATTTCCTTGCATCAATTGAAACAAGCCTTCTTTTGAGTTTGTCAGATTATGCGGGCTCCAATGTAAACAAATCTTTTATACGGCCCAATGATCATGCAATATCCTATTGATGGTTGTCATATTAATGCCCAAAGATGTCTCAATCTCATGGTATGTCACATGATGATCTTGTTTTATCAGTTTGTGCACAGCATCGATGTTTTCTGGCACAACAACTGATTTTGGACAACCTTCCTGGAATTCATCCTGGCGTGAATGTCGACCATGATTGAATTTGTTATACCAGTTTTTTTAGAGTGCTGTACAATGTAAAGTGCTTTATTGCTGTATAAGAAATTAAGTTCATCAATGCACTCTTGTATTGATAATCCATGACGAAAGTTATGAAATATAACTGCACAAAAATATTCATGAGTTAATCACATTTTTTGCCTGAGATGAATTTTTCAACTTACTGATGTTCTGAAGAAGGTTATGTTCAACAATGTCAAGTTTCCAATGGAAACGTCAGAAGGCGCCTGGCAACACTTACTGTTGCGAAGGCCAGAAATATAAATAGCAACCAATGTATTATATACTAGAATATCAATATGTTGCCCTTGCAAAAAGAAATCATCTCTAAAGGCAAATGAATCGCCTGTACATCAATGGCAAAGGATGTGGTAGCAAGGTGAAATCACCATATTAATATCCCAAGAAGAAATAGCAAAATGGAATCTTCCCAAATAAAGTATTCTGGAATTTTAACCCTAACTCAGATCTCCAGAAGGAGATGCAACAAACAAAATATCAATCAAAGAGTAGTTCATATACAATTATCCATATAAAATATAGAAACAGGTAATCTTCAAGGATTAGAAAATTGGAGAAAGCCAAGAAAAAATCTGAATGTGTTAGAGATGAACAAGTGTATGGCTAAACATCGAACATATTTACAGGATTTAGAATTCTATATTCAAGTTTTTCAAATAGAAGTAAAGAGCATTGAGTTGAACTTGGTCAACAAGTTATAAGTGTATGAAGATGTAGTGAAAGAATGCCACTGATCAAGTTAAAGCGAAAACTGGAGATATTACACTCATCGAAGTGTATTTGCCAACTTTTTACACAAATGTTAGAGGTAAAGATAAACAAACATGTAGGAAAAATGCTAATGGGAGTGATAAATGGGAACAATTTCATAATAACAATTAAAGATATGAATGAAGTTGTGGTAGAGGTCTGAGGGGCATGTCATGATGGGAAGTCTTGGCTTATGGAACGAGAGGCTATATATACAATCTTTGGGTTCGGCAATAGCCACTCACTTGTAATTACTTATATACCTTTTCAACAACCAAAAAGAAGAAAATATAAATGGAATATGCCAGAAATTGTGATAAATACAAATTATATAACAGTCAAAGAGCAATATCATAACCAGTTAAAGTCTAGTAATGCTTAACCTACAACTGATGTAGAATCTGGTCATAAACTTGTTTATACAGCCCAATTAAAACTTAGATGAACTAAGAGCAAAAAAGACCAGTATCTCAGTAACAAGAAAAATTCAAGCTACGGAAAAATTTAAAATAGCAGTTTGTCATCCTTGCTGTTTAGTATATTTGAATGTAAGAAGTAATGACAGAGTTTTCAGCTGGGGGTAATAGCAGAATAAAGATAAATGGCGTGCTGTTCAAACCAATATGTTTAACAGATCTGCCTTTAGAGCAATTTCTAATAACAGAAGTGAAAAAGACCTGCCAACTTAAGAAAATTAACAACAATCTTCTAAGAAAAAGATACAGCATTAAGATAAACAAAGATAATTACGTGAAAAGTATTTTATACAATCTAAATAGCACTATTTTGTTGGATGGAGAAAAACTGACTCAACTAAAACAGTTTAGGCACATAGGTAGCCCAATTTTTAATTTTGGAAGGTATGAGAAAATAGCCTAATTTTACTTGATGAAGTCTGGGATCATTTAGGCCAGAGAAGTCTTTACTAAGTTTATTGATATCCATATAATTCTCAACAAGAAGGCCTTTCTCAAAAAAAAAAAAAAAAAAACCTTGCTTGGGGTGAGGCAACAAATATCTCAGATATGGGTCTCTGTTGAAGGTGAAAAAGGCAAGACCAATTTTCTTTGAAACACAATACTGAAGCCAAATCTTATTAATAATATGAACTAGTACAGAAACAAACTATGAAGTCTAGAGAATAGAAGAAAACCACATTTTTATTTAAGTGATCAATAAGAAACTGAGCAACTACTTGGGTTAATAGTTTATTGCATCACTCATTCTGGTACATCTCACTGCTCAAAGAATGGAAGATAGGAAGAATAAGATCAAGCAGAATTCTTAATTAATACCATATATTTTTAAAATAATTTCTTTCTTTATGAAATCATGATTATATGGAAAGGGCTAAATTATTACTTAATAGAATAAATTTGGAGATTTATTCATCTAATTTTTTAAGTAGGTTGTGGAGCTGTATAACTATTCAAATAATAACTTCCTTTACTTATAAAACTATTCTGCTTCATTAGAATAAATAAATAAATATATATATATAAATACACACACACACACCATTACATTTAATGCTAGTAATATTAACTAAGCAACAATTATATTTTGTTATTAGTACAGCGTGTTAGCTGTAAATTTATTTTGTCTCTTTCTAGGCTCCTCTGAAATCTCTACAATTTGGTTAAAAAAAAAAGAAGTAATTAATATTTCTTTAAAATCTTTTATTTACCTTTTATTTGGCCTAATACAGACTGCAGGAATGATATGATTTTGTCATCTGTTGAAACAAAAACTGTTAATCCAAAATGTTCTTCTTGTTTAAAATTTTCAGGAGGATAGATACCTCGTTGATACAATATACTGTTAATACCAAAATCTAGAAAAGAATAGATTTATTTATTGGTTGGGATAAATCCCCCAAAAAAAATTATAATATTAAATATGTACATTCAAATTATTCTATAGGCTATATTATGGTTTAATTTTTTTTATTTTTACTGCTGCACACTTTCACAGAGCTATATGCTTATTTGTAATGGATAATATTAATAAGTTAAAGAAAATTAAAAACTGAGGGTACATGTCAACTACTGACTACACGTACACTGGAATTTATATTTAGATGTATAACATCCACTGAATAAAAAGATATCTGAAATGCAAGAGTTACTTCAATTGATTTCCAATTAGCTGGAAAAACAGAATTAAGTAAATAATTTTCTTAAATAACCAATTACTTTTCAAATATTTACCATTCAAATTCAGGAAATTATATCATGACACCAGCTTTTAAAGATCGTTGTCAAAGAATTCTCGTGCCACAGTACCTTAGCCAGTTATTAACCCCATCAAAAATTTTTATTTTCAAAGTGCTAGTTAGCTAGCCAGACCTTAATCTTGGTGAAAATGGTGGTTATTTGATGCAGCAAAAGTTACATCAGCAGATGCAAGGTACAATATGTTGAACTTAAATTGCTCAATTAGATAATTTCATGCAATTTATTATGGATCAACCTTTGAACTTTCTTCAGTATTTCTGGATAATCTTCAGTTATTGTGATTATATGAATCCAACAAAACTATGTAGCCGTCATTTGATGATTTGTAGTAATTCTTTGGATATTTATGACAAGTCCCTTTCTTAATTACTAGTACCAATCTCCAAATAGTATTAACATAAACATAACACTATTGTTGAAAAAATTCAATGGGACTGTCCTGCTGCTTGCAAAAAAATGAATCGTACTATGCACTTCTAGTTGGCAGGAGCTATAATGGCGGATTCTTTTACCAACAAAAAAAAACTTTCTAATCTGAAAATGAATGAGCATTATTGAAAAATGTAAAATACACCTGTCCATAATTCAGTGAAATATAAATACTGTAACAAGATTTGTTACAATAACAAATTGAATATAAGTTTTGAAATGCACATTAAACAGACGATTCACAATTATTGTTATAAAAATGAACCCAGGTTAGAGAGCTAGCTTTCTCTGCAAATAAACTTCTCAAACTGCCCCTGAAGGAGTTTTCATGCCATGGATGTACATTGGTTTTTAAATTAACATATAAAAATAAATAATTGCAAAAGTTAATGGAAAAAATCTGATGTGGACACTACATAACTTCCTTGTACGCCTATTAAATTAGATAAACACTTTTTTTTTTAAATGAAAAGTACATAAAATATTATTTCATTAATAACTTTTGATATTTTTTTTTTACTGTTGTTATTGAATTATTATTTATCATAATTTTTTTTTACAATCAGGTTAATAATTATTAATAAATAAATATATTTAAATTGAAAAAAAAAAGTAGTTGAAGTCTCCTTTTTTTTGGAGAAACCAATGTGCCTTCCCCTCGTAAGATCCAAATATTTCATTAATTAAAATTTTATTTGGCTGTAACTCTGGAACCAATGAAAATAAGTACCACTTATGATATATCATTGAAAATTTATCAACAAGGGTTTATTATTACTGTTAAAAAAGTAAAAATCAAAATTGTTTTGGAATTTGAATTTTTTTGGTCTAGTTAATTGCAATCAAAAGGGAAGGTGCACAACTAGATCTTACAACAATCGTAAATCCAAAATTTCAACTACGTCTAATTGTTTCTGAGTTATGCAAGATACATACATAAGTACAGACGTTACGCCAAAACTAGTCAAAATGGATTCAGGGATGCTCAAAATTGATATTTCTGTTGAAATCTGAAAACCGAAATTTTTCATGATTACAATACTTCCTTTACTTCGTAATTACAATACAAAAGTTGTAATTTTACTGAAATAGTAACAATAATTGGTTTAAACTAATCTAGATTGAAATGTTTTTAATTACTATTTAATCTATTCACACGTTCTTGAACTGCACTCTGAACTCAATTATGGTCACAGTAGTGGCACACAAACATTTTTTTTACAAAATCTGTATGGAAAAGTTAATAGAAATTAAAAAGAAATCATTCAGCACTATATATCTTCATGGCTATACTTTTTCTAGATTTAAAAATTTCAACTGAATTCAAGTAACAATAGTGTCCAGAATGTTTGCTTATACTAATATAGCCACTTCAAAATTTGTAAGCAGTTAAAGGTTTGATGAAAAGCCTGGCAACAAATATTTTTTATAATATTCATAGAGCATTACAACCTGTGGAACCCGTACAATATGAAACAATTATAACAGAAAAATGTTCGATTAATTTTCACTTGAATTTACAAGCAAATAACATGTAAGGCATTAATATTTACTGTTCCTTTACATCAGAAACCAATTCGATCACTGCTTATTATGACAAAAAATCGAATCTAAAATCATCAGTTTTAAATAATTTAAAAAGTGACTCTATTTAGTTACAAGTATTGCAATAAATAAACGGCTACGAAAAACTAATTTAAATAATTCATAAGTTAAGTTCATATACATACTCAAATACTGGGTGACAAGTTGTGCGGAACCTTTTAAAGTGATAGCATTACGAGTCTGAGTGCTTGACATAATGTCACGACTTCAACGTTATATTAAATGTTCTCAACACTCTTTATACCAGCAAAAACCTAACCCCTTCGCAACTAAACATGCTCTAACATAGTGAACTCCCGCCATTTATTAGCAACGGCGGTTAGCAACGAGGTTAAAATGTTAGAACCTAAAAAACTTTACGATTTAAACGATCTGGTTATAGTGAATGAAAATATGTTCTAACGTGGATGCTTATGTATTGTCAAATATGAATTCAGAGTGAATTAAAAAAATTACAGAGCTTGTTGAAAATTAGGTGGTGATTTATAACCGTTTTCTGAGCGTTCTGTTTACTTATTTGAACAGGTAAAGAAAACGTCTCACTGACCAAACGTACCGCTAGTGTCGCTGAATAGTTATTTTATTCAGTTGAAAGATACGTTAGAGAATGTTAGGTTAATGTTTGTTTATACATGTTTTTTTTTTTAGAAAACTTATATTTTAATTCTGTTTGAAGTAGTAAGTTTTTTGTAAATATAAACGATTAGTGAAGAAAGTATTGTTATTTATTATTGTAAACGTTGCATATAAAAGGTACGACAATTTTGAAGTATAAAAACACAGAACACTGTGTTACGTACCGTCCTATTTTTAAAAAGGTTTTGAATAAATTACATTTTTGAGGTATTATTTACTATTCTTTCTAATGAAAGAAATATCCATTTTATTTAGAATAAATTTATTTATAAAATAAATAAAATAAAATTTATAAAATAAATTTATTTAGATTAAAGTAATTATTATTATTAATACATTTATTTATTAATATTTGTTTTCAAAGTAAGTGGTCCAAATTTAAGCTATTTATAACCGAAAGATTTTGTTATTTCTTCATTTTTTAGCCATTACTTGTCCCTGCAGGGGACAGGTCATGTAAGGCGTTGTTTCACACAAAAATTAGTACATTAAATTGTTGTTCTGCGCTGCCTGTCACAGTCTTAAGATTGTGATGCATGTGAAGCACCTGAAATTCAAATGGAGATCAATTACTCACTTCCTCACACAGTAATGTTGTTTAATTGTATAACCATTATCATTAATAGATTGAAGTTGAGGTTTGTTAGAACTGAATATCATTGGTATTTATTTTAAAAGGTTTGATGTATTGATATGCAACACTATAGTCAGCTTACTGAAGAAGACATTGGAAAACCACATCTTTACTATTAGTAAGCTTGGCATGGATACTGTTATTCTTGAGAATGAACATGTTAAATTTTTAGGAGTGACCTTATTTCAAGTTATCTACAGTCAATTTTCACATCCCTAAAATAAGAAAAAAAACTGTTTGAATAATTGATTCGATTGTTAAATAAAAATTGACTTTATTTTGACTTCACTTAAATCTATAAAGTTTCTTTTTCCCTTGTTATAAATACAAACATAATTAACGAAAGACCAATGATTGCTTTTTGTAAAAAGTCTGATTTTTCTTGGGGATGAAATAATGCTGTTTAGATCAGTAAAGACAATCTGTGGATTATTCACCTTCTGTAGTATATGATACATTTATAAGATCTGTAAGCTCTCAAGAAAATTTGATTCATCTTACATTTACAAAAATAAGGGATTATGCTCTTCTTAAATCATCCTATATAATTATAAGAACTGCTTATCCTTTTTAATTAGTTATAGAAACATCTTAATTGATGGCATTGAGTTTATTTGCTATTCAGATAGACAGCATCCTTCATACTGATGCTCCTCAGAAAGAGTTGCAAATCTATTTAGTGTGACTGGCTTCTTTAATTAATTAATTTATTAAATTGAAATTAAATTAAAAAAATTATGATCATCATAATGTAAATTATGATGCAAACCATATCCAAAGAAGATTGCATCAAGTATTACGCTTGGGTGTTTATATTATATCATCATGTGAAATATAATACTGCTAAAATCAGATCACTCCTCACAAAAGTCATTTTCAAAACCTTCTTCCTGTAATAAAAACAAAATATATTAATCTTTTTAAATTAAAACTATCCTGTGATTTTTAAAATATGACAAATAGAAGTAGGTAGGGTGTTTATAGAGACTGAACTACAAACTTAGAAGGAAGATGCATTCAGTAAATCTGCCGAATTGTTACTTTGATTATTAACAATAAATCACATGTTTCTTAATAGATTGACTCCCTTTTCTAAATGATGGAATTGAAATTGAAGACAAAGTGGCTGGTGTTTAATTAAGAGAAAAACTAGTTCCACAGAATAATTGTAACTAGAGATTCTATATATTCATTTTCCAATGTATAGAATAGTCGGACACAAACTAAACTCTTGAAGTTTATTTTGTAAATCTTTGATGGTTTTTTTTTCATTTATTTTCAGCATCTTATTTTAAAATAATAATTTTTTTTAAAAGGTTTTAGATTTTTCTCTGTCACCATATTCCCTTTCTGGAAGAGCTAAATTAGATGTTGACCTTTTGAATTCCATATTGTATCATTTCAAAAAGTCTACAAATATTGAAATCAAATTGTATCATTTCAAAAAGTCTACAAGTATTGAAATCAAATTTGGTAGTACTAAACAATTACTTGATCAGCATCAAATTTTTTTCTTCTAATGACATTGTTATGTTAATGACAGAAAACATGAAGATCAACATAAATTATGTGTCTGAAATGCAGAATAAACCATAAATTAACTTTCCTCATCATAGTCAGATGACGAGAACCCCCCCCCCCTTTTTTTTTGTTGTAAGGGTCTTTTTGTAAGGTGATCTTCCACCATAACTAATGCACGGAATTTGTTGTGAAATCTCTCTCTTTAGTGACTATATTTCCATGTAAATATAAATTCAGCCATGTGCCTGGTGAGATGGTGTTTAGTTATTGCCATACCTTGGTACTTTTCCCTTAGCCTCTCTTCAGAAAAGTTTAACCGTAACTCTAACCCCTCTCAACAGACCTCTAACCTTAATCCTAGCCTATCCTGACAGGATGTTTTAGCATCTGATCAGGTCGTCATAAGTCACAAAACTTCTGATTGACTACAGTCTAATATTGGGGGTGTGGATTTTGACCTTCCAAGGATTACCTGCTTTCTGACATTTAGATTTTGTGTTTTCTTACTACCAAGCATATCAGTTATATTATAATAAAATGTGGAAAAAAAAATGAAGTTGTTCAAGTATTACTCAGAATAATCTAAATGTTATTATCATTTAGACCTTTTTCCTTTACTAATATTAAAAAATGGCTACAAAATGTATATATTTTCTCCAACCAATTTTTGAGCTACTGCCAGGTCTAGGTATTTGTATGAGTGCGTGCATGTTGGCAAATGTGATTATTACTACCAGTCTCTTTCTTTTTTTGTTTAGCCTCTGAAACTACCGTAAGGTATTACTTCAGAGGTTGAATGAGGATGACATGTATAAATGTGAATGAAGTGTAGTCTTGCACAATTTGAGGTCAACCACTCCTGAAAAGTCTGGTTAATTGAAACCCAACCACCAAAGAACACCAGTATCCACGATTTAGAATTCAAATCCGTATAAAAAATAACTACCTTTACTAGGATTTAAACTGCTACCATTCTGCCAGGTTTGAAATAGCTGTAATGTAAGTGTAAAAATATTGGTACATACGAGTATGTAGTCTTGAACAGACTCAGGTTGACCACTCCTGAGATGTTTGGTTAGTTGAAACTTAACCACCAAATAACATCAGTATCCACAGTCTAGCATTCAAATCAATATAAATGTAATTGCCCTTTGAAGATTCAATCTTAGAACTTGTGTTTTTGAGAATAAAATTAAATATAGCCCACAGTGTTTCAAAAAGGACAGAGATCAGATTTTGATCACATATGAGCTATTTTTTCATAATATAAGAATCAAATTAAGAAAAATTTCAGATCAAACTAGTCTTTAATTTCATAAATATATTAAAACTTTTATTTAAGTTGCACATTAATTAAAAAAAAAAGAAGTAAATATAGTAACCTCCATTGCAGTTATGTAATTTCTTTCTTATTTATTAAATCTGTGTTGATTTCCATATTTTTAGTATTCCAAGACTGTGCTTACTCATTTCCAAATTACATGAGCTACATACATGAGTTAGGAAAATCATTTTCCTAATGGTTTTATTATACTTTAAATATTTGTTACTTTATTATATTTCTGATGTTTTTTCCAGTTCAGGCACTATTCCTTTTTATATTTTTATGGTTTAGATGATTTGATAACTGCTGTGTTTATTCACTCTTAAAAACAAAACAAAATATTGTTTGTTAATTGTTTGAATTTGCTTTTTCTTTCAGGTCAAACAGAAATGGAAACTTGTAATTTGTTTTTTGTTTCAAGATTATGACTTAATTAAGTTGAAAGAAAAAAAAAACATGAGTGTGCCAGAGGAACAGTTAGTTACAGAAGTACCAAGCAGTTTAAAACAATTAGCTCGATTAGTTGTTCGTGGATTTTATACTATAGAGGATGCACTTATAATTGATATGTTAGTGAGAAATCCCTGTATGAAAGAAGATGATATATGTGAACTACTTAAATTTGAACGTAAAATGTTAAGAGCACGAATAGCCACATTACGTAATGATAAATTTATACAAGTTCGGCTCCGTATGGAAACTGGTTCTGATGGAAAAGCACAAAAAGTTAATTATTATTTTATTAATTATAAGGTTTGTATATTGTAATTATTTTTTTTTGTAATTTAGAAATAATCACAATAAATTTACAAACTTATTCTTTTTTAAGTAAAAAAAAAAAAAACTAATAAAACAGACTTAAAAAAAAACACCAGAAATCTATTTATTTTTTAATATGAACATTGCAGTCTGTTTAACTAGTGAACAATAAGCAACCCACCACGGCCTAATGAGATGAGGATGATATGTACGAGATGTAAATGGTATTGACTATTTCTGAGATGTGTGGTTAATTTAACCCCAACCACCAAAGTGTACCAATAAAATTCCACTGTCTAATAAAAATTTTTAAGTTTAATTTTAGGAAAAAAAGAATTTTGTAATAAATAAGTCCACTTCAATTTTTATTTCTGAAATAATATTATTTAATTAAGATTTTGATATATTTCATTAATTTTACATTGATCACCTATTGTCTTTTATTTCAAATAAATAAATGCATTGAATCAGCTGCTTTTAATTTATGTTAGAATTTCATTATCGAATATTGTAATGATAAATTTTGAGTAATTAAGTAATGAGAAGAGATTTTGGAAAAAGGTTTGCAGAATCATTTCCACCATGAAATAGCAATGTTACATGATGTATAATTATCCTCCTTTCTGTCAAAAATATTTTCTTGAATGAAGGTTGGGAACAGCCAGTTTACCTTGATCTGGACACTTTAATAGTCAATATCTAAAACATGGATGAAGCTATGAATGTAGGGTTTTCACAGAAATTATTCCCATTCAAATCTACATTGAAATCATGTTAACGTAATTTATGCATTATGCCATATAAAAAAATGAAGTTGAATTCAATATGATAGATTCAAGATGGCCTATGATAAATACAAACACTACTCAGATTAGTTTCTTTGATACAGTAATCAACTACATTTATTCTGGTAATGTAGTTACACTCAGTTTACTATAATTATACTGTTTTCAGACTTTTCAGATACTATACATATATATATATATATATATATATATATATATATTTCAAGGAATTCTAAATTAATCAATTTAATAACCAAAGGAAATAGTTGTCATCAAGTTTAGCCTTTAATAAGTTGACTTATTTGTTAAGTCAATTATAAATAAATATATTTTACCTGTTGTAGTGTGCTTTGCATAATCCCTATTTCTTGGAGATAATGTTGGATGTTGCCTAGTCGTAGTATTCACTAATGATTCTGCAACACATCATTTATTGTTGAGCCATGGCCAATCATGGACATTTATCTAATTAACAGTGTGCTAAAGTTGTGCTTTTTTTGGTGAACCACAAAATGTTATAGGGACTCAATGACAATTTTGAGCTCATTTTAACACTTGATGGACTCCAGCAAGAAACACCATTCTCCATTTAGTCTGTAAATTTGAGAAAGAAAGCAGCTTAAAAGAAGAGAAACAATGTAAAACAGCTTCTGTTTGTCTACAGAAAATATTGAAGCACTTTGAGTTGTCATACAACGTAGTCCGGGAAAGTTTACATGGCGAGCTTTATGAGAAATGGAAATATCTCTTCATACAATACAAAGATTGTTACACAGTGATCTCAAACTGTTTCCATACAAATTGATTGCCCCTAACACAACGTAACAAGCAAAAAAAAAAATTGAGTGTGCTTAAGACCACACGTTGTAAGTGATAACTTCTATGACCGATTTATATTTTTGTCAGTATTAATATTAGAGGAGAATAAGGGTAAAAAAATTACACAAGTCAATATATTATCAAAAAATATTATATCACTTTGAAATTGCATAATTAATTATTCAAATAATAAATTTAGGGACTTAATTTTTGTCATTTCTAAAAGTTGCCTGATTCTTGTTTTGGAAAAATTTGGATGTTGGCTCTCAGCAAGTTGCATATTTTTCGAATGATATTACAACACATTTAATTATGCAGTAACTCTGATCAAAAATTATATATTGTCAACTTTTCAGCTATAAGTTACCAGTAATTATTCTCTAATGTAATTGTAGGAATACATTGGAACAATATGGATGATTCAAATGATACTTAAAGTTCTGAACAGAGTACTCTGTCAAACAACGAAACTAAGGGTAATAATCGTAATAAATCATCGAAAAAAGATATAGATGAGAAGAAAAGGAAAAAACCAGCCTGGGCTAAAAATTACCATGCAAAAAAAAAGAAAGAATCTCACAAAATGGACTATTCCCTCTCCACGCTCTGGCTTGTGTCTATGCAAAAAGTTCGTGACACGAGATTTCAGAAACATAGTCAAGCGAAAGTGCCCAACGAGCCAATAGAAGTTATCACTTGAAAAGATTGAAATTTGCTTAGTGGTTGGAAAGGAAAGATGATTTTTTGTTCAACACTTGGTTTTGAGACAGGGCCTATTTTTATATTGATAGTGTCTGTTAACAAACAAGATGTCTGTTCTTGGATGACAGCAGCACCTTAAATTGTGCATGAAAAACAATAACATGGGCCTTAAGTTAGTATTTATGTAGCTTTATCCAGTCATGGATTGATAAGGCCAGTGGTTTTCAACAATAGTTAACAGTAGTTTTAACAATAGTTTAGTGTTATGTTGGGTTGCACCATCTTGTATAAACCATTAAGTATCTACAGGCAACTCAGTCGCAAACAGTTTGGGTAAAAAATCATTCATTCCTTAACATATCCAAATAGCATTTGAGTTTTTTTTTTTTTTAACCTCCGGAACCACTGTTAGGGTTTATCTTCAGAGGATGAGGATGATATCATGCCTGACCGGGATTCGAACCCTGGTCAGGCATGGCATTTTTCACACACACTACAATTCATTCATCTCATCCTCTGAAGATAAACCCTAACAGTGGTTGCAGAGGTAAAAAAAAAAAAAAACTCAAATGCTATTTGGATATGTTAAGGAATGAATGATTTTTTACCCAAACTATTTGTGACTGAGTTGCCTGTAGATACTTAATGGTTTATATAAGATGGTGCAACCCACCATACCACTAATGTTGTGTTGAATTTTTTAAATTCAGTTTTTGGTAATCGCATAATTTCAAATTCCTATCTGGGCGGCCATGATCATGGTTTTTTTGGCCACCTTTCAGCCTGGATTTAAATCCTTGTGCTTTTTTATGGGGATATTTAAAAGATAAACTTTTCCAGTTAAGGCATTCAAATCTTATGGAAATACTACATAGATAGTTCAGTTATATGAAGATATTCAAGTAGACTTGTGTCGCAGAGTCATGAAAATGTATACACTTGTCTCAAAGAGGTTGTTAGGTGTTATGACGGCCATATTGAACATGTCATGCAGTAAAAGAATTTTCCATAAATACTGTATTTAGTATGTTAAGTTGTAATTATATTAAATTTAAAAATAAATATATAATCCAAAATTTAAATGTGTCAACTTATTGTGTGTCATATATAAGTTAAAAATTCTAACTGAAAGAGATAAAATTCCTAACTTGAGAAACCCTTTGACTTCAACAAAAGAACCTTCCACTCCATCTAAAACTGCTTACTTAGTTCACCTGCCAGCTAACACAGAGGCTGTTCCTTATATATATTTTTCCAGTCTTATTCTATTATATAAGAAATATAATTAGGTTAAAAGTTGAAGTAAAATACACATAATAAAGATCTCAATTAAAGTATTCAATTTACTCCTTCATTTAGTTGTTTAAATATTAATTTTACAGTAAAAACATGAAAATTAAAGATCACATAAAATATGTAATTTATCAAATCATCATTCTTAATGTTTAAATTTAGATAATTCATTATTTTTTGTATGTTCAAACATATTTCGTTTCCTGTTTCAGACATAAGAAATCCTATCTATCATTAATTAGAGAAAAACTACTCGCAAAGTAAATTAATTATTAAGTGCCTTTATAGATAAACATTATATAATTTTCTTTTTCAATCAGTTTTTTTCTTGAGTACAAAGTAATGATACCCAGTTGTGCTCAGTATAAAAATTAGTCCATTTTCATATTGAGGGTATAAGTTAAAATGAAATCACCTCTATATATCTTCCTTACCTTCAGCAATTACTCATGTATTCAGAGTTCTAAATTAAATAATAATATTTCAAGATTGCCCTGATCACATCTGATAAAGTTTTTTGTGTCTATTAAAATTAGTTGTTTCTAAGTTAAGTTAATCCTTCACTTAAATTCATATTAGCTACAAATTAAATTTTGTATCTTACTTTTTCAGACATTTGTAAATGTTGTAAAGTATAAATTAGATTTAATGCGAAAGAGGATGGAAACAGAAGAACGAGATGCTACTAGCCGAGCGAGCTTTAAGTGTCCACGTTGTTTGAAAACATTTACTGATCTTGAGGTAATTTATATTTTTTTATTCAAATAATTAATTTATAATCATTATCTTTGATTAATTTTCTAATATCACTAAGTTATCTGTTGGTGCATACAATCTACTAATTGAAGCAAATTTTAGTAAATTTATAATTACATCATCATTTGATTTTACTATTTGCTTGTATAATAAATAAAAGTAATATATCTTAACTGAGTTAAAATAAAGTGACGGGTAACAATAGTATTTATTGTTTTGGAAGTAACATTTTATAATTATTAAAAACCTCACTTTCAAAGTTCTGAAATTTTTTTCTTTTCAAAGGATTTCTTGTTATTAATTAGTACTACATTTTACCATGAAGTTTCTGTGAAGCTATTGTTAATGACACCTACCTTAGAAAGACTAGAAAAACCTTAAGTATTTAATCAATATGTTAAATTGTTTGAATGTTTAATTTTTTCATTATTTTTGTCAATTTCATGTTTTTGTATATTTTGTATCTTTCAACTGCGTTAATATCGCACAAAATTTACTTATAACCCGTAAAAACCAAGATCTTGGTGTCCTTGAAAAATTTTATATTTGGAATTCACAAGATTTTATGAAAATAATATATTAAATGAACAGACATAACATAGATAGAATATTATTTAATTACATACGTGAGTTTCTAACCTTTTTTAAGATAGGTATTGTTAACAAAAGTGTTATCAGTAACTCCACTGAAAATAGGTGTTGCTAATAAAGAGAAATTTAATTATTTTAAAGTATTATGTTTTGTTTTCAAAATATTAGATTTTATCTTGACTGTGCATCTTCTCCCAAAAGAG
The DNA here is from genome assembly GCA_010016005.3 of Zanna intricata. NCBI lineage: Eukaryota > Metazoa > Arthropoda > Insecta > Hemiptera > Fulgoridae > Zanna > Zanna intricata. Next base: position 11,678 of record JAAAKQ030285293.1, on the reverse strand, counting down.
AGGGGATAAATATACCTTTACTCTATTTTTGTGATGAAATTTAGCTGAGGTTTGAACCAGACCAATTTTTAATTTTTGCCGGCCTCCGTAACGCGAGTGATAACATCTCAGCCTTTCATCCGGAGGTCCTGGGTTCGAATCCCACTCAGGCATGGCATTTTTCACACACGCTACAATTCATTCATCTCATCCTCTGAAGATATACCTAATGGTGGTTCCAGAGGTTAAACAAAAGAAAAAATTGTTAATTTTTATTCTGTCAGCAAATCTCATATTAAAGCTGTTCACAAATTAAATAACCAATTTATTGAATTCATTTTGTAATTGATGCTTACTTTTTTTAGAAATAAAGTTTTTAAACTGATGATAACCCTTCGAAAAGAAATTTTTTCACAAAGCAGTCTGTTTTTGTAATGCTGTATGGCATATTTTTGTGAACTGGAGCAAGTTAGCTTAAAAGCCTGATTAAAATTAAATCAGCCGCAGTAATTCATAAATGTCAAACTTTTATTTCAGTAAGTTTAAAAGTACCATTTATCTGTTCTAGTCTCCAGATTAACCTTTCTGGATTATGTTCCATATCCAGAATTATATAACCATTGAAAGGATATCCTATTACAGAGTTTGGAAACATCCAGTGAAATATTGTCATTGAGTGTTATGCCTCAATAGAATAAAACATGCAGATTTTTTATAAATGTTGTGTATAAAATGTTTGAGATAAAAGCAAATTTGTGTTCTCTAACAGTGATAATATTCAAATATACAGCAAGTCAGAGCCAAAAAATGAAGTTGTCATTGGTTGGGCTGAATATTATATAGATTGTGATGGGTTTGACACCCTGGTATGCAACAGTGTATTCAGCTCGATGAAGAAGCCATTGGGAAGTCATTTTCCTTGTTAAACCTGGCATGATAGTGTTATTTCTGGGAATGGCTATGGTGTTTTCAGTATATTGTACTCTTATGTCAGGCCCCTACAATCATTAAGGTTAAGGGATTTAAGATTGTTTAAAATATAAGCATGCTTATGGAACAATCATACTTCTTGAAGCTGGTACTTTCCTACCTCTTTTTGCAGTTAAATTATTTTAAAATTACTGGTAATTAAACTAAACAATATATTTTTCAGGCTGATCAGTTGTTTGATTTTACAACAGAAGAATTTCGATGTACATTCTGTAAGGAAGTTGTGGAAGAGGATCAATCAGCATTGCCCAAAAAAGATTCTAGATTGTTACTGGCCAAATTTAATAGCCAATTAGAACCATTATATATATTGTTACGAGAAGTTGAAGGCATTAGATTAGCTCCTGAAGTTCTTGAACCAGATCCAGTTGATATAAGCACAATAAGAGGGTATTATCTTTATTTCTTAAAATTGCTTACAATTGATAAAATATGTGGGGTTTGGAGTGGAGGTAATAATTTTTTTTTTTGTTAAAAAATTTCTTTTTCATTAAAATAATGGATGACATATTCATCCAGATTAAAGAAGTCTGAGATAGTTCTTAATACATTATCTTACATAGTAGAAAAATAAGGGTAAAATTTTAGATGATTTAATTAGCATACCAGTTTTCCTTTTTACTAAAATTAAATAAAATTTTGTCTTTATTTAAAAATTAAATTAAAATTGTTGTAAAGTAAGTTTATTTTAATTGCATATCTGTATGCATTTATTTACCTGTAAATATTGATTTAAGTTTTAAATTATTGAACTTTCAATTGAATTTTTTCCGGTTCCGTTAGTATTGAACTATGTATTCCATTATATATTGATATCTTTAACAAACTACTAAAAAGGAGAAGCTTATTGGTTCAGATGATGATGTATTTAAAAAAGAAATTATGATTGTTCAAGCCGTAATTCATGACTAAATGTTCTATTTCTTTTTTTTTTTAAAGAAAAATTATTTCAGTAATATACCTTAGTACTTGTTCTATTTGATCAAGCCTTTCTTTTCACCAAATTTTGTGACACTTGATAATATTTTTTAGAAGGATTTTCTGTTGTGTTGCCTATTCCCAATAACTTTAGTGGAAGATTTTTTCAACAAAAATTGTGTAGTTTTTGATTTTTGTTTTGTTTTCGCTGATGTCATTATTAATTTGATAGTTGAAGTTTAATTTTTTTTATATAAATGTTAATATGTAGCCTGATGTGATATTCAGAATATTTCTATTTGAGAAGATTTATTATACTAATTAGGAGGGATAATAATAAAAGATATTCTGATGTTCTAGAAAGCTTTGTAAGCTCTTTATATCATTATGCATACTGTCATTTCTATATAAATGGACATTTTTCTGACTTTTATATTCCTTGCAAACAGCTTTTTTTTTATAGATGCAATGTATTTTGATAACTTATCTATTCTCAAATAAAAATAATATTAAAACATTGTAATAAAATTAACATAACCTGTTTTAAATTCACTGAAATTAAACAAAGAGAGTAAGTATATGTATTTAATTTTTCCCTTTTTGAAATCAATGTCAAGTTAAGGATCAATAAATTGCTGGTACGTGATTTAATTGGGCGCAGAGTTCTGTAAATCAATATAAAAATTGAAAAGGATTATTTTATTTTTGGTATGTTTAATTTTGTAAGTTATTCTAATTTATAATATATTTGTTGTTATTGTCATTTAGTAATTGTTTTTTCATAGTTTAATGGTTTAAACCATAAGTTTTAAGACTGTGACTATAAAATCGATACTACTGCACTATCTCATGAAATTTTGGGAACTAGTTACTACAACCTTCTTCTCCCTCTATACAAAGTTTGAAGTCCATTGATCACATGAAGTTGTTCAGTTGCAGTTTGCGTGGTAATCGTGGTCATAATTCCAAAATGAATAAAATAACAAACATGTGTTATGATTAAATTTTGCTTTAAAGCTGGTAAAAGTGCAACGGAAATGTTCTAAATCAAAAATTGGCTTATGGTGGATCTGTTATGTCTTGTGCTACTGCTTTTCAGTGGAGGATAAAGAAAACCAAAAAAATTGCGTTTTCAAAAGTCAAAAATTAAGACAGTGTTGGTCACTTTTTTCAAAAGGCATTGTTCACAAAGAATTTGTTCCCTAAGATACTACTGTGAATGCTTCATTCTATTAACAAGTGCTGGATTGCCTTTGCAAAAGAATTGCATGTGTTAGATCTGAGTTGTGGAGAGATTGTTCTTTTTTCCTCTTGCACGATAATGCACCAGTGCATACCGTGGCAATTAACACTCAATTTTTGGCCAAAAAAAAATGATTCCTGTACTCAAGGCAGTGTTGGTCACTTTTTTCAAAAGGCATTGTTCACAAAGAATTTGTTCCCTAAGATACTACTGTGAATGCTTCATTCTATTAACAAGTGCTGGATTGCCTTTGCAAAAGAATTGCATGTGTTAGATCTGAGTTGTGGAGAGATTGTTCTTTTTTCCTCTTGCACGATAATGCACCAGTGCATACCGTGGCAATTAACACTCAATTTTTGGCCAAAAAAAAATGATTCCTGTACTCAGCCACCCACCGTACTCGCCTGATTTGAGTTCCCCTGACTGCTTCCTGTTCCCTAGATTAAAGTTGGACTTGAAAGGGGACCATTTTGCATAGATAGAGGAGATACAAGAAGCTGAGACAATGAAGTTAAATAGTATTTCAAAAGAGGAGTTTTTGAAAGGCATGAAAGGCTGAAAGATCTTTCCAACATATGTATTACTTCTAATAGAGAGTATTTTGAATACTCAAAAAAATTTTTGTAATTTTTTTGCGTCTTTTATTGCCAAAGTCTTAAAACTTATGGTATACACTGTGTACATTGATTGAATTTTCATTTTGATATTCAAATTATTTTCATACCAAACTTAAAAAAATTGAATTAAAAAATAATATTAATTCTCTACTCCATATAACTGTAATGGTTAGATGTAGTTTACTAACTAAATTTCTCTGCTTTCTTGTTTTTTTCTTTTCAAGAATTGGTATTTTTTCCCTTTGTTTTTTTTGTTTGTAATTATTTGTTTTTCATGGGCATCATGAAAAATGTAACAATTCGGTGTGTGATTTTATTGTTTTTTTATTACTGGAATCTATCTAAATTTATTTGTTAGATTAAATAATTAAATAAAATGTATTTAATAAATATTTATTATTATTTATTAAAAAAGTTAATGTTGTGTAATAAAATTATTATTAAAAACATAGAAATTAATGTTCTGTTTCAGATAATTGAATTTCTATTGAAATTTTTTAACTATTTATTTAATAACTTTTTTTTCATATATTTTTTGAGTTAACATTTAAATTTTTAGCTTTTCAAACCATAACTTTCATTATTGATAGTTTTGTTTTATCCTTTATTCTTCCATATATGTCTTGTAGAATAATTTTTTAATAAAACTCAGTTAACTGTACTAGTTAAATGACTATTTTAATTATAATTTAGACTGGATACAAAACGTACAATGCAAGGAGTTCGCCCGCCTGGTGAACACTGGTCAGGTGAAGCTACGAGAAGTCAAGGTTTTGCAGTTGAAGAAGCACGAGTTGATGTTACTATTGGTGATGCTGACCAAACAGTTGAAGATACACCTCGCAAGGAACGGCCTGTTTGGATGATAGAAAGTACAGTTATCAATCAGGATGAATTGCAGGTTAGTTAAGCTGTTAAATAATTTTTTTAAGATCCATCATTTTTTAAAGATCCTGGACTAATATAATCAGTCAGTGGTGCAGGCAATTTGCTTATTGTATTCCAAATACTTTCAATTGAATTAGATTCTCCATTTTATCTTCTGGAAACATCCCTCATCGGTTCTCATTGGTGTATTCAACAGAAATTTTTTTGAAATTATTATAGTCTTTTTCAATAGTTTATCTTTCATCTAGTTTAAAGCTGTTTAATTTTATTTATAATTGCTTTAAACTTTTTGGTTCCCGTAATAGTCTTGTTCATCCTTTGTACAGACAATGAAACATCTTATTTCTCTCATTAATATTTTGTTTTCATAGTTTTCATCTTTACAATTAATAAATTCATTATCATACAAGAATTTAGGACTCTCTAAAATTTTACACAATTTTTTGTGTTTTTTTATCTTATGATTTAGTATATATGTTTTAATGGAATCTTTAGTGTAATTTATATTTATAAAGAAGACACTGCCCAATGAAATACTGCCAGTTTATCATATTATTTTAATTCCAGTTCTGATTAATTGATTATAATAGTTGATTATTTCAGTCCTAGTTTTCACAGCTTGTAATCCTCAGTTTAAAGGTAATGGAGTCATCTTCAATTCCTTCTGTACACTGTTAGATTACTCTGACTTCTCTTGACCATATTCATTGATATTCTCATATTGACTTTTCTTAATTCTCTCAACACATCAAATTTTAGTCAGCTTTGAGATTTAGAACCACACCTTGCATGTAATTTTACATCATCTAGTCTCATATTATTCTTAACTACCGCCTGATGTAGGTTCTACTACTTAGCCGGCAAATAAAACTAGAACAGTATATTAAAGTAGGAAGAGGGTATTAGGTTTTTTTGCAATTCGTTGTTTTAGGATCTAACTAGTTCATGTAGACCACAGAAACATATTGTCTCCTGTTTTTAATTTAACAGGGATATTCAGAGACTATCAAACATAAAGAGAGTTCTTATAAATATAATGTATTACTCTAGAATTATATGAAATAATATAATACTAATTAATTTATGTAAGGTTAATAAAAGTGGTAATTCAAATAAAAAGGTAAAAATTGATTTAATGAAAATTAAATCTCTCTATCCCCTCCCCCCTCACACACACACACACACACACACACACACACACACACACACACACACACACACACCATATGTGTCAATATATTTGACATTTCATTGTTAAGTAAACTATTTAATTTTTGTGTACATCTAATAAATAGGCTTGTGGTTTCAAAATGTTTTAATTAATTAAATATAGTAATTAGGTAATTAATTACTTAACCTATGAAAAGCAGTAGATGTAAGAAGTGTCTTACTTTAATACTAAAAAGTTCTTTAAGAGATAACTTATTTTCAATTACTGTTTACTGTTTCAGTAGTTTATTACTGTTAGTAATTAATTAAATTTTAAAACATTGTAAATTAAAATAAATATTAAAAAAAAAAATTTATTATTAAGATAATATATGTATGTAGAGCTACATTTATGAATATTTGAACCTATTGTGAATCATTTCCATTTATTCTGCGGGTTGGCCCTTCAGCTCACTCCATAAACTACTAATATGCTCCAGTAACATATATACTCTCTATGTAACTCAAACACTTTAATGTTCATTTCTCACAAATAATGTAATTTGTAATAATAATAATGTAAAATTCCATAATTAATTTGATTTTTCTGCATGTGATGTATGAAGAAAAGGACCTACAATTCTCTCCTTTACTCTCCAATACTTCTCTTCTGTACTTTATTTCATTCACTCTGATATTATTTTTCATCCCTACTTACCCTTTAATGATGATTGTACTTTACATTCAGATTTCATTCAATTCTTCTTTTTTTATATAGTCATTTCAGGAAGGAGATATTACAGCAGCTTTTCGGTTCATTGTTAAATTTCCTTTCCTTATAGTTTCATTTATTTGAACATTAATCCTTCAGATATTGTGATTGGTATTTTAAAATCAGGCTCTGAAATATGTCGCTAATGCTTTAGTAATCTGAAAAAATGTAATATTATTTGTAGGTCACCTACTTTCTTGAATGAACAGTGTAAGCTTATGTCATTGATTTATAAATTCACTTTTTTTTTAATATCTTATGACCATACAATTAATTGGCTACACTTTTGCAATGAAGCTGAAATTCCAAGTTATAATTTAAATATTTATCTGTATTAAATGTTGAAAGTTCAGTTCACTGTCTCTAGAAAGTTTTTGCATTGGTACAGGTATATCGTGAAGCTAATGTGGAGATTGGAAAAAACATACCTTTGAAAAAAAAGGTCATTCTCATTTTGGTTGCTGCTAAACAAGGATTATACTTGAAAGAGGTTTCCCTATATAATAGTTCAAAGTAATAATAAAAATAAATGTTCACATTGCAGGCAGATCCTTTGGTTGGTGCAAGTGTTGAAGCTGAAAAAGCAACAGTTACTACTAAAAGTGGTGCAAGTGGTGAAGATATTATGTCAGTTTTATTAGCTCATGAGAGACGAGGTGGTGCTAATCCGACTGCAGGAGCTGCAGTTAAAGCAGTAATACCGCATAATGAAAGCGGTTCTGAATCTAGTGATGATGGAACATTTAAAAATATTGGATTGTCATCACCAGGTATAGTTAAAGATTATAAAAAGCTTATTTTTATTTCTGTTTATTGTACATTTGCTGTATAGTTGCTAATGTGTTTCTTCAACTTTTATCTTTCTAGTTTTCATGTATTTTTCTTCAGTAACTTACTTATTTTCTAAAGATGCTTAACCGTTTAAAATAAATAAATTTTTACTTGCTATAATTAACTGTCTAAACATCTTAATATATTGGCATTGATTACCGTACCAATATATTAAGATGCAGCTGAATGATTCTTACTGAGTCATTCACTTTGTCTCCAAAGAGAACTTCAACATGGGGATAGTGGTTATTTAACAAGGGATATTATTATTTAACAACTTATTTGTTGGCCGTAGGTTAGGTGTTAAATTATATTCTTTATAGTGTGATGGTTCTATTGTATGTGTAAATATATCATGTTGTAATATACTGAAAATTGAAACTGTGAAAAAGATAGAATTTTATATTTCCTGGTAACTTACCAATTCCAAAAAAATATATTTATCAATTGTTCTTGCATTAGATAACTTAAGTATATGGCCAAAAAATGGGTAATAGGAAATTGTTAGTTTCCAATGTGGTTATTAGAGAAATAAAAAAATTGAAATCAATTTTATGTTTTCCAGATTTACCTTTTATTGTAAGAGGTTAATATATGGCGAAACTCTTAGAAATGGATCAAATTCTTTAAGCAATTTGATAATTTTTTATATATTTTGTATTCCTATACTCTTCCTTTAATAATTAATGAAGAAAAATAGCTTACACATGTGAATCTGATAACAATGTATTTGAATAATTTTTTATAACCAAAAAATTCTGAATTTTAAAGTAACAAACATTTGTCATTATCACAAGATTTTTAGATAATTTTTGTCTAAAATCTTTTTACCTGTAGTTTCATTATATTTTTTATAACTATTTTTCGGTTTTAAAAAGATATATTTGCTTAGTATTTTGTACAACTGACAGATTTTTTACTTTCTAAAATGTAAAAAAACTTTCTTTTAAATGTAAAAAATACTTAGAGTATATATCTTGAGTTAATTGAATTGTAGTAATAATGTGTCTAAAAATTAACAGAGAATTGGTAAAGAATTATCTATTTTTTGTTCCCTTCAAGATTGTTTCATTATTTTAACTTTGTAAAAAAAAAATTAAGAGTAACCAATTAATTTTGAGATTGGAATATTTCATTTTTAGTATAGTTAGCGGTTAGGGGCATTGTCTTCTCAATAAGTTGTATTTTTGTTACAGAAATTGATGCTGCTGATTCAGATGAAGATGAAATGACTCCTACAGTTATGGTAGGTGATCGTATTATACCAATTGACAAAGTGTCAGATACTATTATACAAGAAATGACTTCACAAGAGAAAGAATCATATATACAAGTGTATCAGGAGTATTATTCGAGTGTGCTTGATTAATTACTGTAATTTTTATATTAACTATTAAATCTTGGGATATAAAACTGGATTTTGTCATTATATTTAATTGTATTTATTTCAGTTAAGATTGCTGCGGTTTATTTCAGTAATAGAAAAATGATGTACATCAAGAATTAAAATGAACTAAAAAGGGACTCATTATGTAAAAATCCAGAAATTTATGAGTTATATTACAACTTGTAATATTGCATTAACAAGATAAGTTTAGACAAATTTGAATTTTATTCAATTCCATTCTCTGCAAATATTTACTACCTTTGCTGTTTACAGTAAAACTACCCTACACTTTATGAATGAATTTAGCATAGTTACTTTCACTGTTGTCTACCAATAACTTGCTGAACAACTTCCTGCCCACTTTCCACTTTGGAATGCTTGTGATGTACACTTCACTTATTCTGCATGCTGACTGATAACACCGTCTCAAAATTGCGTTGAACACGGTCTCACAGCACTCACTTAATACTTACTCTTAACTCACTGGCTCTGGAATATTTATATCCATGACTTGCGGTACCAGAACCAGATGCTGTTGAAACATGCGAATTCTCATCCTCACCCTTACATTTTCTCATGAGTTCCTATTCCATCCTTGTTGCAGTTTCACCCTGCTAAATGGTTACTTGCATTTCCCATTGCGGTTAGGAGATGTTTAGCTAGTCACTGCTTGTTCTTCCTGACTAGCCAGAAGTCTCTGCCTCTTGGAGCCCACTGTGTTCATTAAACTCATGCTTGTGAGAATAATAGTGATAAATAGAAATTAAAGCCTGTTCAGTGTATAAAAAATATCAGTGTACTTTTATTGTAATTTCTTCAGGCCAGCAGTTAGGTCAGTACAGGACTAGAAAGTTCGAGTGATCTAAGAATATAGGTTTCAAAACAGTTGGTTCCATCTTAAAAATATCATTTATAACTGGTTATCTGGATAAAAATGTATTTTGCTCGGTTGAATCATTATCTGATGAACACCACTAGGAGGAGATCGTACTCAGTTTCTCATTTTTAGTTACTTTTATATTTTTAGTCAAGTAACAAGAAGCAGGTGTAGCCAGTTGTGTAGCACATACAGTAACAGTGGTTGTGTTAGTTGAGCTGCTATACTGTACGTTGTCACACTGTTTAAAAAATTGAAATTGAAAAAATCCTATAATGATTTTTGAATGCTTTTCTGAAGAGTATTTACAAGCTCCATAAGGTATTGAATATTTGCATGTATTGGAAATCAGTGATTCTGTAACAATTTTATAATGCGATGCTTGTAAATGTTGTGTGAAGCAGAAGAGTGAATTGCAACTCTTTATAGTGGGTGGTGTTATTGGCACTGTGACAAGCAAAAAATCAAATTGAAATTTTTTATGATGGGTCTGGTGGTTTTATGTACACTGTAATAAAAGTTAAAAAATCAGATTAGAATGTTTTATGGTGAGTGGTTGGAGATTTATACTACACATTAATACCACAAACATGACATTAATTGATTAATAATATTAGTGACTTTAATTGCCATACAATATGGCAATTAATGTCACTGGTTTTATGAGGTTTTGGCAACAGATAACAAAAAATTGATTTGTAAACATGAGGTACACAAACAGAAAATTGCATTTTCATGTTTGATAGGAGCCATGTGAACACATGATTTTTAACATATATGAAAGTTGAGAATTATGAAGAAGTGTTGGAAAAATTGCAAATATGTAAAATATTTTAATTTGGTGGCCTGAAAATTTAGTGCAAATAATATTGAATTAAAATGAATAGAGATTATGCTATAAAATATTTACTTGATTTCAAAAATTTATTGTATTTTTTTCACTATCACAAATCGTAAATAATTACACTAAATACAGAAGAACAAATAAACTTTGCATAGGCTTAAATTTTAAGTTCACAATAGCAGTAGTAGCAGAAGACAAATGTCAATTTTTTACAATAAAAAATAATAAAACAAGATAATGAAAAAGAAATTGTTCATAACAAGTTATTATGTATGAAATTTTATTTTTTTAACATAATTTTAGGGGTAAAGAAAAAACAGTTTGAATACATGTACCTTTTTTTTCAGGACAACAGGTGGTTACACATTTTGAATTAGTAACAGCATAGTCTCTACTGTGTTTATTGGTAAATTTCTGGACATTGTTCATCAACCATGTTTATCCTACACGAGCATATGTTTAGTTACAATTATTTCTGGAATTTTTTTGTTAGGGTACCATTAAATGGCAAGTTTCTCTCTAAAATCAGTAATACTAATTTTCTCTCCTGTTTTTAATTTATATAAGATGTATAGATTTACCACATGTACATTTAACAATTCAAATGCAGTTTTTCTCTATCATTTTCTGCTCTTAATGTGGTGAACTATAAGCAACATATCAGCCAGAAAAGTTAATAAATGCTTTGCTTGAATTATAATTGACAACAGAAAATGGATTTTTTACTTTAAAACCACATCTATTTGTGACTAACCATTTCTTGTACAGATTTAGTTATAAGAAAAATCCCTTTGTTTGTTTATTCCTCCATTTGCGAACTGTGACTTTTGTATTGTTTTGTAATGAGATCATTTCAATTTTTTTAGTTTCTGCTGGATGTTGACAGGGTTGTCAACATTACCCAAATCCAAAATTATATTTTTCCTAACCACACCCCACTTGAATGAAACAGCCATTTGAATTGCATATAAACATGGCCAATATTGACCACAACTATTACAAACATTGGCAGGTATTGTGCTCAGAAATTGAACACATAGGTCTATAGGAAAGTCCAGTGTGTCCAGATTTGATATGCAAACCCACCGGGTTGGTCTAGTGGTTAACGCAACATCGCAAATCAGCTGATTTCGAAGTCGAGAGTTCTAAGGTTCAAGTCCTAGTAAAGATAAAAATTTTTATA